>PQWD01014533.1:0-131888 GCA_019425675.1 Leucinodes orbonalis | reverse complement strand
GAGTAGTGTTCGCTGAGCGCGTGGGTCCGCCGCCGGGTGAGAGCGGGCGCGCGCGCCGCGTGGTGGTGCGGCTGGCGCGGCGCGGCCTGCGCGACGACCTATTGCGCGCCGCACGCGAGCGCCGCACCGGCTTGGCCGCTTCCACGGGCCCGCGCGTATACATCAATGAGCGCCTCACTCGTGTTAACCGCCAGCTTTTTCATAGGGTCCGTGAGGAATGTCGTGCTCAGCAATGGCGATACTCCTGGACGCGGGGAGGTCGCATCTTCGCACGCAAGGCGGACGGCAATCCGGTGTGTCGTTTTCGCACGGAGGCAGATGTCATCAGTGCATTTGGTAGCAGGGACGCCTAGTGACATTCTTAAAACGATTTGTTTTTGTTTATTGTTGTTTGTGTTTTATCAAAGTTGTTTCTGTGAATTATGTAAATTTTCTAAATGTAAAAACAAACAAATTAATCGAAATATCTTTATATTATATAACAATAAAGCGTATATATTAATAATGAAAAGCTTAGGGCCACTACCAGGAATCAATTATCATATTAAATTATATCTATTATTTATCATACAGTGTCACAATCTTAATCTATTTAAGTATATTACATATTATATGAATGAATCAAGAATGTTTAAACTTATAAATATACAATACTATTTTAACACTTTAATATCCATAAAAGAATACAGTTTACCAGTCTTTAAGATGTCACACCAGATAAGCCATGAGTATACAAGTAGCACAAGATTTATATACCATTATATATTAAGGTATTGCTACCACAAGAGAAATTGCAATGGTTAACCTTCGGAATTTTATAGTTGGTTTTCATAATGCCGGGTCATTGAGTACAAAACATGATGAGTTTATTGTTGCCATGGAGAACCTGAGCCCCGATATTATGGCAATTAACGAGACTTGGTTGCGGTCTGGACAGGAAGATAATGCACCCAGAATACCCGGCTATCGACTGTTGCACATTCCCAGGCCTGAACACATTCGGGGTGGGCGAGGGGGGGGAGTGGGATTTTACATACGAAAAGGATTGTATGCTCGTAGTATGCCATATCCCATTGTACCAGAAGTTGAACAGATGTGGATAAGTGTGCGTGTGAATAATCACGTGATCCTGGTGGGAACTGCATATAGACCACCATGGTTAGATATACGCACCTTTCTAGACGCTATCACTAGTTCTATCACCTCGTTCCAAAACACGATGGCTTAATATTGACGGGTGATTTTAACATCGATATGGCTGCTCCTTCTGGAGGTACTCAAAGGCTGTTTGATCAATTCATATACAGCACAAGCTTGAGACAAATTGTCTCGGAGCCCACGCATTTTACGGACCACAGCCAAACCATCATTGACCTAATATGCACCGATTTGGATGTCACTAGAGTCACCGTCAAGCACTCTCCAGACCTAGGTGGTCATGCTTTATTGTCAGCAGTTTTTAAAATAAAGACTTTGAAGCCAGCTCCCTCATGGATTACCTTTAGGTCGCTTAAGGACATAGTGTTGGACCAACTAAATATTGACTTGAACTCTATTGACTGGAGTGGTCTGTATGTTTTGGATACCATAGACGGCATGGTGGAGTCATTCACTGCATGTATTATCGGGTTATTCGACTTACACGCCCCAATTAAAGTAAAAAAGGTTAAACACACTACACAACCATGGATAACTGACACGGTGAAGTCAATGATTCGCTTGAGAGATACATTTTATAAAAAAATATAAAACAAATGACAGTATATCACATAAAAAGTCTTACAAAACCTTAAAACATATTGTAGCTGCAGCTATGGAAAGTGAAAAAGAGAAATTATTTTAATAGTAACATTAATAATAACATAAATAATCCCAAAAAGCTTTGGAATAACTTAAAAACAAATATATTACCCACTAAAAATAAATCTGCCGTTTTACCATCACACATTGATAATCCTAATTCAATTAATGAACATTTCTTAAAAATACCAGGCGTGAGCGAAGTAACATTATCTCAATTGACGTATTTGGAATATAATAGGCATGGAACTGCAACATTTTCTTTATGTCCGGTCAGTGAATTCACAGTTGCCAGGGCTATAAGAAGCCTTAAATCAAATGCCCAAGGAGCTGACTCTGTATCATTAGATATGTTACTGCTGACCTTGCCTCAAACACTAGGTGTTTTGACTGCTATAATCAATAGGTCTATTCTTGAAGGCAGGTTCCCCGAAAGCTGGAAAGTAGCAAAAGTAATACCACTTCCTAAAATAAGCCAGCCTACATCTTTGAAAGATCTAAGGCCTATCAGCATACTACCATTAAAGTCCAAAATATTGGAGAGAGTGGTGTGCGATCAGTTAACTAACTATCTGGAGAACAATAGCATACTACCAACTTATCAGTCCGGCTTTCGTAAGTGCCATGGGACAGCATCGGCTTTAGCCGATGTTGTGGATAACATGCTCGCTGCCCAAGACCAGGGTAAAGTGACTATGTTGATACTACTGGACTTTTCACGCGCGTTCGACTCCATCAACACTAGTATCCTGTTATCCACTCTTTCATATTATGGAGTTGATGCAAACAGTCTTAAGTGGTTTCATAGCTATCTGACAGATAGACAGCAGTATACTGAGCTGACAAGGAGTGATGGGGTTAAGTCTCGGTCTACAGTGTTACCGGTCAATAGAGGAGTCCCACAAGGCTCAATTTTGGGTCCTATACTCTTCATTTTATATAGTGCCAGCCTGACAAAGAGCATAGTACATTGCAAGCATCACATGTATGCCGATGACCTCCAATTATATCTGTCCTTTCATCCTTCAGAGGCCAGTGAGGCAGTGGCCAAAATAAATGATGACCTCAGGCAAATATCATCCTGGTGCAAAGTCAACAGTCTTATTGTCAACCCAACCAAATCAAAATACATGGTTATTGGTTCTAAAAGAAATTTGGATATTATCAATCAGGGAGCCCCCTTGACATTAGCATTGAAGGTAATATCATGGAAAGAGTGGATGAAGCGAGAAATCTAGGCTTAATCATAGACAGCAATCTAAATTTTGAAAAGCATCTGACAGAATGCGCAAAAAGATGTTTTTATCGCCTAAAAGTATTGTACAGGATTAGACCGTACCTGTGTGAGAGGCTTAGGATCCAACTATGTGAAGCACTTGTATTGTCTTTATTAAATTTCTGCGACACCGTGTATGGGCCTTGCCTGTTGAGTAGGACGGCCAGTCTTGTGCAAAGAATACAGAACGCCTGTGCTCGTTTCTGTTTTCACATCCCTCCTCGCTCCCATGTAACACCATTCCTAAATGCTTCAAACTTACTAAAAATGGAAGCACGACGAAAGATACACCTGGCGACATTTATGTTTGGTATTGTTGGAACCCGTAAACCAAAGTACCTATATGAAAAACTTGCTTGGGTACAAGATCAGAAAAGATATGGTAAGCGGAACTGCACCCACATTTTTGTAACTCCAACGCATCGGACCACCGCTTTTCGGGGTTCTTTTAGATTCGCGGCATCGCGGTGCTGGAATGACATCCCTCCGCCTATCCGTGATCTGAAATCAATTACCTTATTCAAAAAACGTCTCAAGGTCATATACCTCTTATCCCAAGAGAAGTCGTAAGTACTTACTCTCTGAATAATCACGATGCTCAAATATTTCAGCGCGAGGTAGTGCCTGCGAGGAAAATGTTCTCCTCAGGGTTTTAAAACATGTTGCACATCTATTTATTATATATTTTAATGCACGTGGCATCAAGTGGCAGAGTGTGGCAAACCTTTCTTTTCTTGTAATTATATATTTACGTAACCAAGATGTGTGGGCCAAATATGCAAACTATTTATTGTTTGTTTGAAACCATGGTTTGGTATGGTATTGTTTGAAATGACATTATGTCGTTTGACATCGGCGGACGTGACTTTTTTCACAGAGTCACAGATTAAGTCAAATCAGTTACGATTATACAGCCAAGTTCAAACATTTTTATTAAATATTATTATATGTGTTTTAACTTTGTTTTTTTGTTTTTTATTTAACTAGTATTATTATGTATCCTGTTTATATTGTAATTTAAAGTGTTTATTTAAGTAATTATAATCATAATTATATTTATATGTTATTGTTACATGTATTTTATTTTATGTAGCGAAATTATATACTATTTATCTTTATATACTATTTATCTTTATACACTATATTATTTTCTTAGTTCTGAAATATAGATTCCATCCTAGGCTCGTCGTCACTAAGGTCCTGCTAGAAAATCAGCGCTGCCGTGTGTTAATTCTTAACAACGCAAGGCAGCCATTGCTGAGGCAGGGTCCTTTTTGACACGGGAAAGTACTGCATTTATCATCATTCTTTTCTATTTTGTTATGTATTTTTCACCTTTATGTACTTATTCATTGTATAACTTTTCCGTTCCTTGTTATTTTTTCTTGTTATGTAACGTTGTCATTTTTATAATAAGTTGTATCTTATGTTGGTAGATGTAGTGTTTTCTTTTATTGTCAAATAAAGTTTTTTTCTTCTTTCTTTCTTCTTTCTTTCTGATATACAGGGTCGCCCTAGTTTAGGCTCCAGTTCCACATGCTTGCATACTTTGTTTTTTTTATTTAAATTTGTCAATACAGTTGCCTGTAAATTCTAGTGTGTGGAAATAAATATTTTTTTTTCTTTTTTTACATCTTTTATCTACTTGTACAGAGTAGGTAGTTACTCTTTTCTGTCGGTTTTTATACTGCTCATAAGTTTTTTACGATCTGGTTTCATAACGCGATAAATGTACGAACACATTAGTACCTATATTTTTCTAGTGATACCTACCTCACACTTCCCGCAGCTGCAAACTGGGATATGTTTGAAACGATCTTTGAAGTTATGAACTGATAAAAATTCATGAGCAATTTCATTTTAAATTTCAGTTGGAATCTTGGGTGTGGCGTAATGTTTTATATGTTTCTTGGTTATTGTATTCTAAGGGCATTTAATATCATTAGGTTACCTTGAATTGGATGATCGTCCAGAAGTACCGTTCTGTTCCGATTAATTCCGATGTAAATATGTATCATCATCAGCTCATTAAACGTCCCCACCGAGGGGCATGAGCCTACCCGTGTAGGGTGATTAGGCCTTAGTCGTCCACGCGGGCTCAGTGCGGATTGGACGACTTCACGCACAACCTTTGAATTTCTTCGCAGGCATGCATGAAGGTTTCCTCACGATGTTTTCCTTCACCGTAAGAGCGTCAGATAACGTACATATATTTTCGAAAATTTGAAAATACATTGGTACGTGTCGGGATTTGAACCTCAGCCCTTCCGGTAGAAAGGCGACAGTCCACACCATTGAGCCACCGACGCTCTCGATCTCTACGATCGACGATCTCGATATATATACTTATCACTTAAAATAAGCCATATACTTACGCCGTCAAAAGAATCTCCTCCACAGTATTTAGATGTTCATTTTTTATTATTATTCATATTTAATCAATGACAATACAGCAATTGAGAATGCGAACCCGATCCCATGGGTATAGAAAACCATTATTGAAATCCATGGTTGCTTACATATATTTTATATTATATTTTCGTTAAGTGGCTCCTCAGATTTCCACCCTTGCCTATCCAATTTGATCGATGACAAAATATGTCAAATGAATTGTTCCCCAAGTGACTCTTGACGTCGGGACGAGAGGAACCGCTGAACGAGTCTCCCGTCGTGCCGGAGAGCTCCTAATCGTTTGTCACGTACACAGTAACCTCACGGGCACTTATTGGCAACTGTTTCTAGAATTTGAACTTGTGGCAACGTTCTAGATCTTTTCCTAAAAACCACACCCGAGGGGCTGTAGTTCGAAACTTCAACTTTATTGTAAAAGGGAGCCAGCTATAGATTTGAGGCGATGTCGCAGACAAGTATTGCTACATTATTCCTTTTTTTGTTATAACTCATTTGTAAGAAACGGTATTACATCAGCTCTTCTCTTTTCTCTTGTGCGATTAATATATTAGGTACTAACAAAAATCTCTTACGGCAACGTATTGAAAGTTTGGTAACGGGAAAATCGACAGGGCATAGTGCTAAGAGTAGAAATACTCCTTGCAAGCACATAGCTGTAGCTAGGTAGGTCATATAGGCGGCCATATTATAGTGAATGATTATATTGATAATTCAGGAATTCTAAATCATTGTTTTAAAGCTAGCGTCCAATTGTGTCATGCGATTTTTTATTGCTTATAACATAGGTACCTCCCAATGGCTGTGTTGTGCTGCGGGAAGGCGTGTGTCCTGCAGTTAGACGTTATGCTGATGTTATTTTTATAAGACTTGATAAAATCGGTTGGTATTGACCCCGCTTCAGAAATTGTATTCGACCGCATGTCCTATTTACGGCGGCGAATCAACGTTTTGTTACATAATCAGCTTATACCGATCCACTCTCGGCCCTTGGAACTTGTCTAACCACGGCGACAATAGTCTTATCATAATCTCTTGTTTTCCCTATTTGTTTTTGTTTTAATATATAACTTATCCAGGGTTAATTTTATAATTTTAGTTTGAGTTCCTTGACTTTAACTAGTAATAAAGGATCCTATGAATCGGTAGGTCGATCTCCGTTATTGGTCTCAACCAAAACGGTCTTCGCAAAAGGCTTACTCTGAAAAGCGAAAGAACCAGATTTAAAATTGCTTAACTCATTACAAAACGTTCTTAAACAAAACTTCTTTTAGTGATAAGATTATGCGATCTTGCAATGCTACAATAAAGCTATAGGTATTACTATTAGGTACCTATTCAACCTATCGCAGTCCACTGCTGGACATAGGTCTCCCCCATTTCGCGCCAGATATCCCGGTTCTCCGCTTTCCTCATCCAGCCTCCACCAGCGACCTTTCGCAAGTCGTCGGTCCATCGGGCCGGAGGGCGTCCTACGCTACGCTTGCCGAGACGCGGTCTCCACTCCAGAACTCGTCTGCTCCAACGGCCATCGGTTCTGCGACATACGTGACCAGCCCACTGCCACTTCAACTTGCTGATCCGGCGGGCTATGTCGGTAACTTTAGTTCTCTTACGGATTAAATCATTTCTGATCTTATCCCTAAGAGAGACCCGAGCATAGCTCGCTCCAACTATTAGGTACAGTAATTCTATTTAACCCCTTTTTGTATTACCTTATCATCAGCTTCTAACGGCCTACTACAGAGCACTAGGTCCGCAAAGGTCCATAGTCCACCTTGCGCCATTAGGAAATTTTATTACCAATCCTGCAAAATGTTGTATTTCTGAATAATGTGTTCACAACTCGGAAACGACTACTTCTGATCAAACTAACAAATAATAAGTCTTATTTGAACGTCATTAGGATGTGTCACAGTTTGGTGGCGCTATTGAAACGTACAGAATTGTAAATATCCAAAATATTTGAAAAATAGTTCACAAACATTTTCAGTAACTAATAATTTAACTGCCTGACTCACCTGAAAGGTACATAACATATACGATACGACCAGGCGTCCTCAAAAAAAAAACCATAAGTACCTACACTCTTTGAGAGGGCCGGCAATGCATTTCTGGGTCTTGCAAATGTTAATGGGCGACAATATTAGTTACCATCCGATGATCCGTATTCTCGTTTGCCTACTGTTCAAATAATAATAAAAAAATCATGACTTCCAGGGTTGAAATTACCTACGCAGAGGACCATATACAAGGTCGTCCCTTAATTACAATTTGAACTGATTATAAGAACTTTTTGGGCTGAGAGCCATCTGCGCTCGCCAATTGTCCGGTGAAGCTGTGAAGGCCACCTGCGGCCAACAGCAATGTCATTCCGAAAAAAAAAATAAAAAAATAAGAACTTCTATGTTATGTCATTACCAAGGGGAGTAAGGCGTCGCGGTCTGTCACAGCCCAGGAGCTCTCCCGCGCAGCCTTGCGCGGTGTTTAGCGCGGTTCGATAACGGCCGTCGCGTCAATTGACCGCATCCGCATTTGTGTCAAAGGACACAGCACGCGCTCCAAGACGCGCTCAACTCGCCTCAAGGTTACCTACACATCCGTAGGCAAACGCTGCTCTGGTTGCTCATGTAGGATGTGTTTTATATAACGTGCTGTAGACACATAAATCACATGTCTGCATTATGTACATGTACAGGCAATACTATAAAACATTGAACATGTATCAAGAACAGTTACAAATTTTCGCTTAACAAGAACACGCTATAACTGCTATTACAAAATTTTACACCTATCGAAATTGTTAAATTTAAAATCTACAATCTGAAATCATTGTTGGCGCGTAAAGTTTATTACATAGGTCATACATATTTATAGAACAGTTTAAATGACCGAATTCTTGTAAAGAACGTTAATATATACCACGATTAGAAGTGATCAACGAAGAATCGCACACAATACACATTACGATGTTTAAATAAAACTAAATATCTATTATGTTTGTTTAAGTAAATCGCAAATCTATTGTAGTCGTGCAAGAAAGGGACTACATAACACGACCGTGGCCTACATTGTATAACATCAAAGATATGAGAGTACATTTTCTAAACCCTAGAGTACAAAAAAGTTACACATTTTTTCATGAATATGTACCACATTGCTATTACGATAATCATTTGTGATCGTGCTGGGTACCATCAGCACGTTAAATCGTATAAAAGTTTTTTAAGACGAAAGTCTTGTACACAAATGGAACCAATCTTATGCAGTCATTCTGCCAAAAGTTTAAGAATAAACGTCATGCTTTACGGCGTAATTGCGGTCATTATTTGCACAGAACTTGCATTTTTGGCCCAATGTCAAACCAATTTCAGAACTGCAAAATTATAAGGGCAGTTCTTCATCATACATGTTGTATGAATAGATGAATATACAAAAAGATGCCAATGCCAGCCAATACATGAATAGTTACGACCTTCCGCGCCCATCCCGACATTGTACAAATCCACATTATAGCATGAATGAACATCTCTGAATAGGCTATGCGTCTCATTTTTCAGCATCGTTAGCGGATGTACTTCCTATTCAAAAGTTTTTATTCCACATATACATTATTTATTACCTGAGTAAAAACTTGGTGCCCGTAACGTAAAAGCCTCTATGACTTGCTAATTTTGTTGAGGTAAAAAGCTGCCGCGAAGGATTCCGTTCTCTAGAGACAATATACATCTCTGAATATTTTGCCGACTTTACCTGTATAGTAAATTCCCGTTTCTTTTCATACCTCTAATCTGCACTGGAGTGTGAAATTAGAAACAAGTCTTACGAATGAAATAGGGTACGTCAGAACGGTAACCCCTTTCAGAGATAAGTCGGTTCAATTCACAAAGGCTCACCCGATGAACTCATTAGAAGCAACTCGTTTTTCACGTTTGAGCAATATTAGTTTTTGGAGGCTGGAAATTTTCCGCTACACTGTCTACATGATAGCGTTGATCTTTATAGGCCCTTAAGTGCTTGATGGCAAACTACAAGGTGAGCGCTATTTACGAGGGCGACCATATATCTTGCTAGAAGTCTTCTGACAGATCGTCTACAGCTAAGCCGAGGCTAAGGTCCTGACCGGCTGACGCAAGTGGCGGCACTTCCCGCAGGATGTCGGGAATGAGAGCGTGTCCTCATAACTCTAGCTGTCGTGGGTGGCGATCGTCGAGACATTGTGTAACTAACTCCTCGTCCTAATGATATCCTCATTATTCAGCGCGTCTAAACGCCGACCGCGAGCGCTGCGCTTTTTAAAGCGGTTTAATTACAACAACGAATGCGGCCTCGTCGTTAGTGCTCGAAACAAAGACGAATTGTGCCGCCGCCGTCACTTTGTTAACGTTATCAATAATGTTCCCTCTTTTTTGTTCGGGCCCGCCGAAAAATTGTGATACAAACAGATTAAGATTAATTCGCTGTTTGTGTCTTTGTTTTAGTTTAAATCGTGAATCTTCAGAATTGGGAGTTTGGTACTGAGTAGGATTTTAGATTTCAGCTCCGTGGAAAGTTTCGCTGTTAATTAACTAAGGTTGTTTATTCTGTTAAACGTTGAAATTGTCACGTTGCATTACTTCGAAATTCTACTTGCGTAGGAGGCGAGAGGGGCGGGAGTCGATGGCTTTTCAGGATTACGAAGTTTATATAATACGCTTTCCGCGTAATAATTGTGATTCATGCGGGCCTCTAGTCGACCTGAAATTGCTTCTATTTGAGAATTTCGAGCCGGCTGTGAATATTTATCTTTATACCGACTGGAACTTATTGGAACGTTTTGACCACGATTTTATGAGAAAACTCCCCTCAAGGGTCATTATATAACATGGAAACCTTTTTTACGTTTCTACTTTTGAACTTTTCAGTGTTTAAGTTAGCAAAAGTAATATTAATAGTCTTTACGAATGTTCAACAGAAACACTTACTTAGTCAGTTATACCTTTTATATACCGGTATAGGTATTCCTAGCAGGTAAGAAAATATGTTTGATTTTATGAAAATAATTCAATATTTTTCAAATTCATTATAAGAAATAAAAGTTTTTATTATATCTATTTGCTATACAGTCACATCAAGAGTACATATCGAAAGTTATAAGTTAGCTGTATTTGAAACTATGTACTGTATAACAATAGAAACTGTACTGCTTCTGGAGCACTAAAGCGCTTTGTTTATTACGTAACCAGCCCGGTTTCACTGTAACATGGACCTGTAAAATTTGTGGCTATACGGGACCCAAAGAGGTTGCGACACAATACGTTGCGTGTGCTATTCTCGCCAAGATAAGCCCCTAACGACAACGAATATTTTGCAAAGGTTACAAGGCCGCTGCGAAGAAAATTGGCCCGTATCTATTTAGATACATAGTATATAGTGCTATGGGTGGGGTCGGAATACAGATCTAGGTGGTCTACGTTCCGCCAACGGCTTAGGTCGTACGAGTATTCAGGTGTAATAAAGGGTTTTCACGAAAAAGTGGCGTGCCTTTCAATTTGCTCTCTAGCTAACACGCTGTCTACCTGGTTACTCCTACTTTAACACCAACAGGAATTTAGGTACGATAAGTTTGTAGCAAATGCTAAAGTCTAAATCTTCTTACTTTGTCTTCATTATATTTTTTGGTATTCGATAGGAACCTTAAATTGTAGTATTTAACCATATTTTGACTCCAAACGAGCAGTTATAATTTAATGTTGGACACAAGTTACTCAGCATTTTTTGTAGGAATTTATTATTGTTTATAACAAATGACTGTAAAAAGTTATTGTTTTTTGAAAAAATCCCAATCCCAAATTCCAGTTAAACAACAATAATTTGACATTGGTATTTAATTTCGCTGAATTTTTTTTCTGTTTTTTCATCATTCATGTTATGTGTGTGCCAAACAGAACTATATAATTTTTGTAATATTAATGATGCCATCGCGTCAAGAATACTTAAATTCGATATGAAGTAATAAATTAAAAGCACTCATTGTTCATGTCGATGAAAATGAACTTATAAGTTACTCCCTAATAATTTACGGCACGCTATTTTCCTCCACACCTGCCTATATTCATTTAACAGCTATTGATTTTCACTTACGGAGTACCAGAAGACACATATCTACCCGGCATTTGTATGGTGGATAAAACCAAGTTACTTGATTAAATGGAACCTATGGAGCAGCGTATACTTAACACTTCATCAACAGTCGATAACGATGGGATAATCCATTGCAGGACATAATAATGAATATCCTCAGAAACCCACACAGCTCCACCTACACCCAAACTAAGCATTTAGTCTGTAATATGGATACTAATCAACTGATAATGATTTTTATTTGTAAATACATAAATATTATACAAAAACACACAGACCATTACAAACAGACATTGTGTTCATGCACACTAATGTTTGTTAATGCTACTATTGAAGTAAGAAGTAGCTGACGTCTCAACCATTACACCACATAGGTCGTCATTGCGGCTGCTTAACGTGCCTTTCGAAACACGAAATGTGTTATTTTTAAGACATTCAGGTGATTCAGCCCGCAAAATCATCATCATCAGTTCATTTTACGCCCCCACCGAGGGTACGAGCACAGACATCAGAATATACATTAGACTGGACAAGCCGCCAAGTTTAGGCAGTCCAGTGTCGCAATTTCTTTTCGGTTCTTACCTGTGAAAAGTTATTATATTTCTTGGAAAATTTACTGATTCATTGCGATGATGGCATTTACAATTGCACAGGATGGCATTTTGGAAATAAACGGTAATTTCTTCTAATATTCGTGCGTCTTGACTCGTCTCACAGAGCGTAACTGGTAACCAGTGTATGCTCGTTGAGCTTACAGTTGTCGCACTTTAAACGCGGCTTGCCCCATCTGTATTGGGAAATCTGTGGGTACGAGCCTACCCGTATAGGGTGTATACGCGGATAAACCGATTTTACGCACAACCTCGTAGGCGTGCGCTGGTTTCCTCATGTTTTCCTTCAACGTAAGCGTCGGATAAACGTATATATAATTTCGAAAATTCAAAAACACATTAGTACGTGGCGGGGTTTAAACATGCACCCTCTAGATCGGATGGCAACAGTCCACACAAGGATCCACCGACGCTCTTTCTGCCCACAACATCCTAACCAAAATGGAAAAATCGTAAAGTAATTTCACTCCTCCATCAATCCTTAGGTTATGATACGAACCTACGATTCCCGATGCAGTATCTAAACTAAAAGCTCAGATTTTGCCAACACAAATCACATTTATCTTCATATCACTAACTTCAACTTCATAAAGTCACACAAATTTTGCTACGCTTAATTTACAATACATAATCGGTGGGCCCATCTGGTTGCATGTCGTCTTCAACCAGGGTTGCCACTTTTAGGAGGAAAAAAATCGGGACGATCGGAAATCCATCAGTGACGTTCGAAGTTTGGTCCTCATCATATTATGGCTCATGTAAGGAAAATTAAACTATATTTTGAATTGAATCTAATAATCATTTAAATGATTAATTTTTCGTTTTTTATACGAGCCGATTTTAATAATTCTATGTCATGTTTGTTATATATGATGTTATTTTATTGATCCTATTGCATTTTGATAAAAATCGCGACAATATCGATAGGCCGCTGGGACAATGCCTTCGGAATCGGGACAGTCCCGGCAAAATCGGGACGGGTGGCAACTCTGTCTCCAACCTATGAGCTTCTACGATTCAAATGGATAGATTTATCCAGAAAATGTTGACGCTAGAGAGTCTCAAATCGTACTAAAAGAAACTTCTTAACAATTTGACATCGTTTAGTTAAGATTTTAATTTGCCTAATAATGAACATATTACAACAGTAATATGTTACGTAAATAATGAACATATTACAAGTAATATGTTCATTACCTGAAGCCCCTTTACGTGTAAGCTTCGTGACACACTGCCGTTACTTAACGTGGCTACATTAACGCTATCGTTCAAGGGACTCAATGAGATTGTGTTTAAAACGGCTTCGGTACGAAAACTAAGGCGCTTTTTCTGGGCCATTGAGCGTCTAGTAATACGCTCGTTTATATTGGCATATGTATCAATATTTTTCGAACTGGGGCAAATTTTTTCAGGTATAACAATATTATCTGATGTCATCGATATGTCATATATATATACTAATGGGACGTGCGTGCGCATATTACTCATCCGTCTTCTATGTATAGGGTCATCCATGTACATTGTACACCATATATATTGAAGTACGTATAATATGGCGTCTTGTCTTTTCGCGTAAGAATAAGACTTGCTCGAACACTTCCATATAATTTTCCTTTAACAAATAGTATTGTTATTTTCAAAAATAAATATGGTGTACACCATTTTTGTTGTTATTAAATAGAATCTGCAAGTAACGCATTTTCTTAATTTTACAGTTGCTAAGTAAAATAGAACAGCAGTAACTTCTAAGTAGCGATTATTATCGTGAGGTTTTCACTAAATTATTCAAATAGCATGCTATCGTCCTATGTGAAGGGTATCACTGTATTTCTTTGTCGTCAAGTGCTTTAAATCGTGGGAGTCTTAGGCCTTATTGCCTTGACATAAGAAGATAATTAAGTAAGCTTGATCGGTTGAGTCATTGGTAAAACCCTCGCAACCCCTACGTGAAGATTGTAATCTTTATTCATTGTAACTTGCTAGTTAGGGCTCGGGAAGTTGTCGAGTGAAATAGGGACCTCACTCTGGAAAGTTCCCTTGACATTTAAATTAGTAAATTACCCAACCACCTTTTGAATGATCATGAAACAGGTCACCATAGTCAAAAAACTTTTACGAAATGTATTTTGATGTAATTTTTCCTGATAAAACAAAAAAAATATATAGGTATAACAATTTGATCGTTAGTGGTAAGATTTGAATTTCCAAATTCAAGCATTTGGAAATTCAAATCTTACTTTACTACTACTACTACTCTTAAATTAAAAAAAAATTTTTGAAGGACGCCAGGTCGTATTGCTCCGGAAATGTTTCCAGAGGAAGTGCATTCCACAGTTTTGTTGTACGTGGCAGAAAATGACGGCAGAATCGAACTGTGGAAGACCTCCAATCATCCAGGTGGTGAGGATGAAATTTGGAGTTCCTCCGAGATGTACGGTGGTGGAACTCAGCTGCAGGAATAAGCCCGAACAGCTCATCTGAGCACTCCCCGTGATACAAGCGGTAGGGAATGCAAAGAGATGCCACATCTCTGCGCAAACTCAAAGGGTCCAGCTGGTCAGTAAGATCTGAGTGGTCGACGATTCGAGCCGCTCTCTTTTGAATGCGGTCAAGAGGAAGAAGTTGGTATTGCGGCGCTCCCGCCCAAAGATGGGAGCAGTATTCCATGTGAGGCCGAACTTGCGCCTTATAAAGTTGCAGGCGATGACTCGACATGAAATACCGCCGCGCTCTGTTGAGCACACCGAGCTTCATAGATGCCAACTTAGCCTTTTCTTCCAAATGACCGCGGAACTGGACGTCACTCGATATGTCGACGCTAAGAATGCCGACACTAGCTGCTGGAGTCAGGGGAGTACCTTGGAATAGAGGCGATACGACAATTTGCCCAAAAACCCGACGTATTGCATTCAGCCTTAGGAGGGCAGTGCTGGCAAGTGGCTGCTCGTCATCGGATCGCCAGAGAATGGGGCAACCCATTTTTTCCTGAGCTAAAACGGCAAAATTTTGCTCCCACACGTATAAATAATTTGATATTTTTCATCAGTTAGTATTTCCTCGATCAGAACATAAAGATCAATGTTGTCATTAATAAAGTTAAATAAATAACTTAGGAATGTAAATTTTTCCGTGACACAAGTGTAGGTATGTGCGTACCTTAATACCGGATTTCAGTAATATGAAATAGCGTCCCTAGCCTGCCATCTTTGCTTGTTTTGTATCGAATTACGGCGATAAAAGTCTCGCTAAGAAATATCTCGAAGGCTTTCCATTCCCTTTGAGTGAACTAACAACAGAGAAACGATGGTATCGATTTTGCGTAAAGATATATACAAATGTCTGTTTCTCAAGATAATATTTTCCAGAACCTAAACATAACGATGAAAATAAGTAATTCATATTTTTTTGATGAAGTCCATGGCATACAATTTGTAATTGTTAATAAGAACCTATGTCCAGAGCCAGGAGTCTATGGCTTTGATTGGGTAAGAGTATAACATACAACAGTAGAGATACAAGAGAAGATTGCATACAACAGGACAGGACAACAGATTCAATAGTTTTACATTTTAAGTTTCGATAGACTCAATATTCGGCGTGCGATCATTAAATTTGGCAGAATGAATTATACTGACCTATTAATGAATTTGGTCAAGGCTTACTTGTAACTTGATATTATAACCTTCATCTAATCTGCTTTTAACTGTTGGTTGTATTTTTAGGGCTTCCATGTCCTTTTGATGATATCGTTGATACCATCGGCTTTGGTCAAGAATACAAAATTGTATGGCTATTATTATGCCACTGTTGTGTTGATCAAAACAAATCTTTCAATTGAACCTAACCATGAAAAGCATTTAAAAACTAAAATGCTATTGGCCTATAATATTGTCCTTATTATAAGACCATTAACTAAAGGCAACAATGCGAGTTTATTATTGTTAAGCAATACGAAGAACTTTTTACACTTTTACTTTACATTAAAGTCAGTTTAAAACGAATTTACCAAGAATTTATTTTTATAAAATAGAACTTTTTGACACGCATATAGAGGTAGATGTTAGGAAGATGACTTATGATTTATGAAACAATAAAATAAATCACATATCGTAGATAAAAGTTATTATGTCAAAAGTTACAAGGCAATACAGAACTATATTTTTACTTGTTACAAAAAAAAAATTTTTCGTTGCTATCGCAGACAATAAACTTATTCTCTCTAGTCTAATCTCTTCTTGTAGGCAATTCTATGGAAAGCTTACCCACCTCTTTTTATCTTGCTTCCCACACTTCCTTCTTGGTCTCATTTAAATACGCTTAAGCGCCTAAATCTTAGCTTTCAGTTCTTATCGACTGCAATTAGGTGCACCAAAGGCGCTGCTTTGCGGTATGGGGCCATTTAGGTCACAGATGGTTAAATCTTTTACTGAAGTGAATATGATTTTAAGTAAACGGTTATTTTGCATAATATTTGAGCAGTGTTGTAAGAGTAAACATATTGCCTTTCCAAAATTCTCACCGTACGAAAAGAAGAAGTTTTTCTGTCAGACACACTTGTCACCTGTCGGGAAAGTATACTTCGTCCCAAGGACCCTTTTGACTCAACTGACCTTCATCCGGCGGAATTTTCCTTTATTCGAGTTTACGATACCCGGAGTCAAGATCGCTGGGCGAGGCTACCTTGCCACTTCTCAGTGTCCTTGTTTTCAGTTTTTCCTGCCCTTCGGGGAAGAAAAAAATCAACATCAGATCCTTGAATGTTTTCCATATAGAACGAATTCTGTACTGGATATGTATATTAAAAGAAAGTGGGCAAAATTAGTTTTATTTTATTTTATGTATAAGTGTACAGGACGGTCTGACGCTCACCTGATGGTAAGTGATACGCCAGACCATGACAGAGCGGCATAAAAGAGACCACAACTGATAGACAGTTTTATCCTCCATCAATGCCGCACTGCGCCCCGCATCCGAGACAACAGATGTTAGGTCTCTTTATACCGGTAATTTCACTAGCTAAGTGCCCTCACCCGAAACACAAAAGTGCATAACACTCCTGTTTCACGGATGATATCGAGCACTGCGGTGGTATGTACCTAGACGACTCAGTATCGAGTTACACTGGTAGTTACTTATAGATAAGACTTAAATGCGAAACTGCTGATCTAAAAATATAACGTGCACCGAACCAATAAGGTCACAGTATCTCGTAGTTCCGACACAGTACTGGCTAACTATCCACGAGCCACGGAAACTTCTCCCGGGCAGTTAAGTGCATTGCTCGCTAAGGGGGTCGCGATCGATCGGTCAGGTCGCGACGAGCCCGCCGCCTGTGCCCCCATAACTTAGGTGCACCGGCGCCAAATTGATAACTATTCTCTGTTATAGCCAGTTACGTAAGTTGAATAGTGCAGCGCGTTGGTTTTGTGCACGCATATGCTTTGTTAGGGCCAGTGAATTTGACATGGTATACGTTAAAGTATTTGTTTAATTTATTTGTGAGCTGACGAATTGGATAACATAACTTTACTTTAACAAATAAACTTATTTGAGATCCGGGGAATCTAACATTGGATAGTTAAAGCTGCGAAACAAGAATTGATTTAATTTTATTGGGGAAGGAATTTCTTTTAGTTTGTTAACAATCACCATTGTGCGATCTCTCATAATTTAGCAATAACCATGATAACGATGTCTTCATTTTAATAATTGTAAATGCAGCGTGTAGAATCTGTTACTATTACATTTACTCTAGGTAAGTTGAGAATGCATTTGGTTGGGCTGGGCCCTAGGTCTATCGATTGGACAGGTCGTCGGCTGTTACTCTGTGTAGTAAATGCGCCGAACAATAAAATGTATACCGTTTGTTATTCGATTTGAATATTTTACGTATATTTAAGAACTTTAGTTATTTAAAGGGAGCTTTTGTACAGCTTTATAAGATTACTTTTTAATATGATTACTTGAATTCAAAGTTATTTTAATGTTCCTATAAGGTTTAATATGATTATATCCAATACCTTTCCTCATATCATTCTTTCATATGAGTAAATATTTTTTAAATAATATGTGTAATTTCTTAAATGTCACATATACATAGAATGCTAAAGCATGTTTATTATCAACATCAGCCTAGAACGATAAAATTGAAGGGAAAAGCCTTTCTCACACACCATAAAAATGGCATTTAGAGTCAAAATCAAACAAAAGTAATAAGTTTTAGGCGCTACGTAATAACTTTGTTACAATAAAAATACCTTAGATAAAAAACTAACTCAATGCACAATCACGAAGAAACGTCAACCAAAAAATGTCCGAGTTGCACTACACGTATAGGAATTAAACGTGGTACTGGAGTACAAACTAAAAAAAAAAGCACGAGCACACTACTATGTCATTATGACAAGTGAACCTGATGAAAATTCTGCCCACCGCCATGGGCAGAGTTTAGCCGCGTCGCTTTTTGGTTGCGATTGTGCATCTAGTAAGCTTATTGTTTATTTAAGATAAAAAACCATTAATTCCGATTTATGTTTCTTCTGAATGTATTTTTCTTTGCACCTATAAATTGGAAACCAATTACTGTAAACGTTGAACGATACGACCGAATGCCTGTTGTGTTTGAAACTCGTCCAAGTTTTCCGATGTAACGTTGATTGCTACGACATTTTAGACAGTTTTAGCGCGTAAAGATTGATATGATTTTTTAAAAGAGACAGTAAAATTTTTGTTTGAAATGAATTTTATGTTGACAGAGCTTTCCAATTGTCTTTTTCGCACAGAACAATTGTATTATACCATTGAAATTTGGAAATCTTAGTGCATTCACTTTTGTAAATAACTGTATGTATGTCGTATTTCTAATACAAATACCTACCACAGCGAACACTTTCTTTAAGATTTTCAGCATGAGGTATTGTGGAATGGACCGTAAGTCGTAACCTACTAGTGCTAGTCTAGTACTTGTTGGTATCCAGAATTTACGAGATACTGAGAAATAACATCATCACGCCACCATTTAATAGCTGCAAAATGGTCCCCATTTCCGGGATCTCTTCTGTGTCGTCACTAAGATTTGTCGCTTGGTTTGTGGTTAAACAGGGCAACAATTCCATGTCAATGATAAACTTGATAAAAGTGTATTTGAATTTATTACAGTTGTTTCTCAACTGTTAACACTAGCTCATTTCATAATATTTTTTAAATGAAATAATATATATGGTTACGATCACAGAATAAGAGCAATAGAGAGAATAATAATAATAGGAGGAGTTACGATGGACTAGGTAGTAACGTTGCGCAAATACTTTTGCTAAGCATCGGCTACTGCACTATGCACAAGCTAGTAATGCAGTGACTGCATAACTGGCGTCACACCGTGACCTATGCCTTGATTTACTGCAACTGGACTGTGTTACAATGGCACGTGTGCGATCGACTATTTAAATGAATCGATTTTGATCCTTATCCAACAGTAACAACATTTGAAATTTTATAATGGCAGCAAGGTAACAGGGTTAGTTAAGTTTCTCATAAACTTTTCGCAGTCCAACGCTGGGCACAGATCTCCCCCATTCAGCGTTAGTCCTCAGCTTTTTTCATCCGGCTGCCACCAGCAAACTTTCGCAAGTCGACGGTCCATCGAGGTGGAAGGCGTCCTACGCTTCGCTTGCCAAGACGTGGTCTCCATTCCAGAACTTATGTATTTGCTTCAATGGCTATTGGTTCTGCGACATACTTAAAATTATAGTTGTAGATTAGAAGTGTTGCCTATTAAAGAAATACCTTATGACTTCCTTGGTCACCGACGCTAGTTAAGGACATCGCTAATACACTCCGCGACAATAGTATAACCCACCCCCCAATTTTTCTTATATCTTACAAACATTTAAGGATATATTGATATATTATAATACATATATTAAAGTGTTAGTAAGTTTATAATACAATCAAAACATTCATATTGAACACAATAATTAACTAAATACAAATGATATTGGTTTTGCGTGCGACAAAAGTATAACCCAGGTAATGAAATTTAAATAAAACTCCAAGAAAATAAAACAACCAATAATCATTATGTAATTTAATATTTAGTAGATCCACCATTTTACCTATCACCTCAATCATACGGTCTGGTAAACTATCATAAAGCTTTTTAATTGTGTCTTGATTAATATTTTGCCACTCATCAACTATCACCTTTTTTAACTCCTCAACAGACGAAAATTGTCTTGATCCACGATAGACAGCTCGTGATAAGTTTCCCCAACAATTTTCAATTATGTTCAAGTCAGGAGAAAATGCTGGCCATTCAAGAACTTCAATATGTTTTTCAGTGAGGTAGTCTTGTACTACCTTTGCTCGATGAATACTGGCATTATCATGTTGAAAAATAAAATAGGCCCAGCAATTCGCATTGCATGAGAGTTAATCTGTTCGTTGATAATTTATATATCGTTACTATTTATTTTTCCCAGAACAGAACTTAATATCCATTTTACCCAAGTAACCAATACCAGACCATATCATTACACTACCACCTCCGGCTTGTCGACGGCTCAATATGCTACTATCTTTTCCTTAAATCGTGAAAATAGTAATTAAACCATCTGGTCCATCTAAATTAAACTTCTTTTCATCAGAAAAAATAACTTTTCGCCACTTTTTTTTCCATCGAACATGATCTTTTGCGAATTGCAATCTAACGAGTTTATGTTTATCGAACAATGGCGGTTTTTTTCGTAATTTCTTACATTTTAAATGTTCACATCCACTTATAATACGTTGAACATTTCTTAAATTAGTAATCACACCAGCCTCCGCTGCGATTTGTCTTGCGGTAAGCGTAGAATTCGATGCAATTCTTAGAATTGACCTTCTTTCTCGTGGTGTAGTTGCTCTCGCGACCTGTACGTTTTTCTTACCATAGTTTGCAGGGTCTTTTAAAATATTTCGCACAACACGATGACTTCTGTTGATGATTTTTGCAATTTGGCCATAGAATAATTTTAGAATGCAATTTTTTTATTATAATTTATTTCAGTTTCGTTTAAGTGTTTTCCCCGTGGCATTTTGTTTAAAAACAATATTAATATACGTAGGAATCACGAGTTACACGTAACAAGTCTAAACAAGAACTGACATGTCCAGCGCACCGAGCTGATTCAATGAGACGAATGGGTTATACTTTTGTCGCGCTATCAAATCATCAAACTCGCAGCTGAGTAACAAAACAGCATCGGATCGTTATTATATACATACCATAATATCGAGTGAACAATGCAGGCGCGTTAGTAATATATTTACTTATACATATTTAGTTTTAGAGTAGATGCAAAAAAATTGGGTGGTTATACTATTGTCGCGGAGTGTAGGAGATGAAAATACCCCATCATGGGGCTTGTCGGCTTTCCGTTCCGCGGCTGTCACTCTAATACCTCCAAGTCTCATAGGTTCTTTGAAATATGTGATATGCCCAATTCTATTGTTTTGAATAAATAAAAAATAATCTGTCTGCAGTACTCCGTTTTGCGGCGGATTGTATTTTCACAAACTATCACATTCCCAAAAATGATTTTTTTTCAAGCTTTGTGTAAAGTGTTTAACGTGGGTCGTGGGTTTGAATCCCACCGAAAGATCACATACTGAAAATAACTTTATGGGAGTTTCTCAGTTTAGTTGTAACATTGCAGACTGAACTACTGACTGTTGTAACATTGAAGTGTGAAAAGAAAGATGATTCTGTTTTGGTGGGCACGTTAAACTGGCAGTATGATGACATTTTTAGAGTTGTAATGGGTGGCACCCACCGTACTGCAACCTATTGCATGTTATCTTACGGCCCAATCGCGCATGACTATGTCAGATTACCTTAGCTTTTATATATTAAATACGTAACAAAGATGCTGTTATGGTTATAACGTTAAACTAATCTATTTTGTATGTGTGTATACTTCCAAGCGGGAATATTTATAGTTTGCCCATGCATCGCTAACTTCTTGTCGGTATGAATTTTAAAAGTTCAAAGTTCGCGACATTTACTAAAATAGCATTTTGCTGAATACAATATTTATCAGCAGCTTCTAAATTTTACAATGATTTAATGTCAATTTTATTTAATGGTTGTGCCCATAACTAAGGCACCTCACCATACAGCTGAGGGGCGAAATCAATTAAGAGTCCGAAGGTCGGTTTACTTTGGAGATTACTTTCGTCGAGGGTGTGCCGGCGTCATAACAATTTACAGGAAATATATAGCTTGTTACACAGGTCTTTTTAATGTTCCTGAATGATTTAACAACCACACAGCGTTTGCAATTTCATACATTTGCCGTCACGTATCGAAGTATATAACTTAACTCATTTGAATGACAAAAGAACTAAGCTTAGTATTCTGTCTGAGTGTCTCAACTTATAATACGCTTTTCATTCAATTAACTACTTTAGCGAAGTTGCCTACTTAAGTCTCTTAGTAGTATATTTATGAATTGCAGCTATATCTTCTGTTATTGAAGAAATGTTGCATTTAATTTTTACTGTTATATAAGGCCGAAGAAGCTGTCGGGACCAACGCTACTATCACATGCTTTCTCTCTTATGCTTACTTTCATGAGTCTGTTATGGGAAGTTAAAAGATAGAGAGATACTATAATGGTTACGACTATTTTTGGTACCATAAAAATATTATTGCAAATTTATTTATGCTACCTATAGGAAACTTTAGTGTTAAATAAATGACATGTCATGTGTGTATCTCTTATTTTGGTGAACACGCAACTCGAAGTTACTCCTTGTATTTATTTTACTTGGAGTCTGAAGAAGCTATCTATCAAGATTTTGTCGACGAGATGTCAATTTATATGTAAATGAAGTCTATAGGCCCTTTTAACGAAATTGATGTCTTAGAATAATTATTTTTGAGCAAGAAATTTTAATTAAGTCTAGGCTCCTTTTATGTGTAGGCATTACGTTTTAGTTGTTATATTTGCCACGACAAATCTCATTTGTCGTACGAAATACTATACTATATAATATAATACGACCCATGCCCTGCATTAATGTATTGCGAATGTACATGGGTTGCAGTGTCGTTTACTATTAAGTAAACCATTTGCTTTCTACGAACATGCGCTCCTGCTTCCCGAAGCTTAAAACCTAATACATCTATATTGATCCATCACCTTAACAATGTAGCCCAAAATATACAAAATTATTAATTGCTACTATAACGCCTTCGTTAAAATAATCTTCATAATGAACTAAGTACCACACCCTAAACATATTGGTCCACATAAAACCATCATCCATATACTTCCTATATACTCTGTTTAACATAGCTCTATTACTAGCTGTTAAGTTGTTTATTGCCCGTCAATAAGCGAAGAAGGTCAAAGGGGCGGCAGGTTGCGTGATGCGATTCGAATGCTCACGTTACGGGGTTGGCAGGCAAAAAAGGTCCTTGAAACATGTAGGTCCTTTGGTTGTATAGGTTACGTGCGTGTTTGGCATTGACACAATTTAAAGAAAAATTATATATTTCGATGATCTTTGATCTCTTGAAACAAAAGAAAATTTTGTGTTTGTCGGGAGTTTTTGCAGGCTAATCATCGCGCTGGATAGATATATTGAGATTTGACGATGTAATTTCTGTTACTGTGGACAATGTACGAGTTACATATGCAATAGATAATAATAAATATTGTGGTGATTAAAATATTTCTACAAGCATGTATTGCGCCTAATAAAGCCAGAGTCGAATTTCTTTAACATTCTCAATCTACCAACATGAAACCTCGAGACTTAGTTTATGATTATAGTGGCGCCTAATTTCCCAGCAAAGTGTGAATAAAAGTACTTGCCTCTCTTTCTTTACATCGCTCACCTTTGTTTTTCTCAAACATTTGCCGGAGTTTTTTCGGTTGTGTTACATAATTTAGTAGCTACGTTTTCCTTCGGCCGAAATTGTGGCGTACTGCTGTTTTTTGGTAATATATGTAAGTTAATAAGAAATCGCAGAAGTTAAAATATTTTTAATTGCAGCGCTTACGTGTTGTGATATTCATGATTTATCAAAATCTTATCTTGCAGTAGAAATAAAATATCCAAAACAAATGAATGTACCATTCATGACGTGCCTAACCATAAATCCATAGGTGACATTGTGATATCTCATGGGATTCTCTTGATATAATATGTCTGCCGCATTTGGTGCCAAACAGAATTGGCAACAGCCATAAAATGTAGAGAAGCATTTTTAATCCGACCATTACCCTGTCATTTCCCCCAGACATATTTTTGATTTCAGCAGTTGTTCTTGCGAACATCAGCTTTATGGCTTTGTGTTATGTTCCATTATGTAAGTTTTAAATTGCCCTGGAAAACAAGAACCGCGACATCAACTTTAAGTTCGTAATTGATCAGTTCAGCATACGACTACTATTGTTTGCCAAGATGGCCGCCATAAGATGGGAACAGCTTAAAGCTTTTCCCCGTACATTGGCTCTGTAATAGCACGAAATGCCCGCCGTCGTCGTATTGATTAGACAGGACTGCTGAATGTTACATAACTACGGAGAGCGACGCTCCCGCAGACTCGAACACTGCAAAACTAGGCACTGACTACAAATTTCAATGTAGACCACTGAGGTCGCCACGCCAATATCGGAAACGTCTTCAATGTAATATTCTGTGGCGGAAAGTCTGAAAAACTTATCGCCTTTCAGAAATAAGCCTTCATATTTTTCAGACTTTTTACTTCGCATCTTTAAAATATATCGAAGCTGGATCTCGAATTGCAAATTTTCCTCAAAAAGTTAGACGTCTCCCAATCAAGATACGCATGGAAGTTCCGGGAACTTTAGGCGTGTATTTTACATCGCGGCATGTGTTCCGACTTTCGTCGCTTTAATTGAATTCGGGAGACACTCAGTCTGCTCTTATGGAATCGGGTGTTGCGATAAGGTGACATGACGTCACCCACCCCTTGTTCTGATATACTAAAGATTTAGTGTGGTGAATTAAATGTCACTTTGGACGCGTACCCGTCAAGTTTTGATGATATTGAAATGGAAATGGATTTAGGTGATACAGATCTGTAAATGGAAAGCGAAATCAATAATGAAACTGAATTGACGTAGCTTACCATTATTTTCAATTTGATATAAAAATCAATGGAATGAATTTAAGCATATTAAATTATTAGTTTATCTACTTAAACGTAAGTTAATTTAGTTATTGATTTTATCTTGATATCATAAAACTATACTACAATAATAAATTAAGGCTTATTTTGAGATGTGTCTATAGGTAAACAAATGCATTAATGGTATTCACTTTTTTTTTAAACTAACTAAACCTAGATCTTAACGTAAGTTGTAGATACCAAGGTGTCGTATTAAAAATATTTCCAAACAGTAAAAAATAAAAAATAAACACGTGCTTAGTAAATGTAAAGGTACAAGTAAATGATTGTGTTGAGCGAAGATGGAAAATCCAACTCGGCAACCTGAATCAGTGGCGTCGAAGATCAATACTGCACATGTGTACCAACTGGACCAATCTGATGTCTGGATTGGAGCCACCAGGTCTTTCTAGGGCTTTTTCCGACATAAATTACGGAAAATATTGGTTTTCATTATATGGATTTAAGCAAGTGCCGAATTATGACCAGCTAATAATCCATCTTCCAAATATTATTCATCTTTAAAATGAATTCAGTCAAGACCCGTTACAATTTCAGTACCTACCAATACGTTTATACGTTTACATAATTATAGAAAGCTCTCTCAAACATCCTATCGCCATTTAACCTTAATGAAGTCTTAAAACCTTTTGAAGCTTTTAATATGTCAACTGTATAAACCGGCAGCAACGTTTATGGTAATAGAAGCTATATATCTCTATGTATCTTAACATGTGTGTTCGTGCTTCTCACGTATAGGAACTTAATCCGTATATAACACTCTGTTCCTACATGTGGAACGTAATTATGTTTGCCTTAGGTCGTGTCGGAGAGCTTTATAAATGCACGCTGTTTGCTCCGTGCCAAAATTAAGTAAAAACCTTCATTTTTTTATGGGTCCTTTGAAAATTGAATCTGCTTATTGGGATTTTTAATTAACGCTCTGCATGATGGGGAGCGGTGTAGTGGGGGCTGAGTTGGTTCTAGTGTTGTTAAAACTGCCCGTGGCTGTCGGCAACTTTGTTATTAATATGTACAGTGTTTGATGAGCTCCTCTGTGTCGTTGTTAGTTGGGCTTTCATTATTTATGAAGCTCTTACAAGCATACTGTTGTTAAAAATAAGTAGTTTTAAAATATTGTACAGTATGAATGCCACCGTTTGCCGAAAATTTTAAGTATGTCTCGTTTTATGGCAGCGTGTCTATTTGTGAAATTCGTCCCAACGGTTGAATGTGTTAAATTTGCAATTCTAGCAAGAATTGTGTTACGCAGAACAATAAAATGTATTTGCGTTTTAAAAATAAAAATGCGATTGCGCTCTTATTTACTCTCTTATATAACATGTCATCACATGAAAGAGATGGTCTCTCCAGGGTTGTGCTAGGTTTTAGGCAAGGTCGCCCATTTTATGCGTTTTTTGTAGGAACTCATGGCGGCGGCTTCTACTACAACAGACATCTCTGCTGAAATCCTGCTGTTAGATTTGCGACCAAGTTCTTCATTATATCGGCTTAAAAATCATCACAGCAAGGCGGCTTTATAATATAAAGCAATTTATACTTAGAGTTCACATTGGCCAGATTTGTGCTTAGCATAAATTATCGTTTTCAATTATACAAGTTTCAAATTAAGCTGTATACCTAATGGCTTTAAACAGTTTAGCTGATTCCGTAGAGATAAATATCTGATTGTAAAATATAAAAAGAAAAGAAAATGATATAAATATTATATATTTTAAATTTTATAATATAGCTCCAGTATGGTAAAACTTTTAACGAAAAGCAAACGCCACGCCCACAGTTCCAAAGTGTTATAAATATTAAATAATTGTTTTAAAGTAATAACTCTAGTACAATAAGATTGATCACAACATGATAAAAGTCCCACGATAAATACATCCCTGTCTTTATACATTCATAAAGCAATAATCGATCACTTTCAAGATATTTCAATGCAGAAGTTTAAAGGTTTGGTTCTGCCCAGATTTTTCTGCTGTCTACTAGATTTCGATTCGATGACGTAATATACCGGTGTTATTGTCCATAGTTTCATGTAGATATTTTTTCTTTTTTTCCTTGTAATAATAATGATATAATATAGTCCTTGTAATACTTGCCAGACTAATACACCTTGTAATAGTAAGGCAGACTTACTCATTTACCTCCCCAAATATTATCAAGTACCTATTTACCTTCGAACGTTTATTAAATCAATAAACTGTCATAATACTGAGTAAATCTGATCTTTATATATTTGACTACCTTCTATATCATATATGTATATAAAATAACGTTACTGTGTCAATCACAGTATTGTTGAATCAAGTAATTGTTTGCTTTGTATACCGGTAAGTTTTAGGTTTGTACTGTCAGTACGAATTTTATCCAGTATTATCTGGCGAGTATTAAGTAATTGAACTTTCGGTATAAGACCTACTATCAGTTAGCGATACAGGTTAATACTCCCTAACAAACTAATTAAAAATAAAAAAATCCACTGACATTCACACAGCGCCATCTAGCCCCAAGTTAAGCGTAAAGCCTGTATTATGGATACTGAAGAACTGATAAACATACTTATTTACATTTTTTTTGTAAATACATACATATTTTAAATAGAAAACACCCAGACCATTACAAACAAACATGTTCATGCACACAAATGTTTGTACTGCCCGGGGATCGAACCCTTAGTGTTGCAGTCGATATCTCAACCGCAACACCAAATGGGTCACCAAACGTAATAAAACCATGTAAATGATGGCATGGACAAAGACAATCATTATCTCGGATACGTATTAAGATAATCATTAATAATATCACTGGACGCTTCTAAAATGAGACAAATGAAGTGACGAGCCTACCCGTGAAGGGTGTACAACCCTTAATCGTCCACGCGGATTGGCCGACTTCACGCACAACCCTTGAATCTCATTGCAGGCGTGCGCAGGTTTCTCTAACGGTATTTTCCTTCACCGTGAGAGCGTTTGATAAACTTACATAAAATTTCGAAAATACGTTGTTACGTGGCGGATTTTGAACCTGCACACTCCCGATCCGACACTAGTTCACAACAATGAGCCATCGATGCTCTTGATGGTATTTAAAAAAATCTCGAGGAAATTTGCATGAAATTTAGGGAAGTAGTAGAAAGAAACAAAAAATAAAGAATAACATTTATTATATATAAACATCGTATACATCACATGAGACGAAACAATAAACAACATAACAACACAAAATTTAATTATACACGATAGTTCATTGATGTTCCCTGCCAAACAAAGTGTAACGTGCTACGACGTTTATTTTTTCTTTCGCTTTGGTGCAAAACCAAATTAAGAAATAAAGTTACTAAAACCCGTGTTGAAGAATTTTAGGCTTCACTTGCCTTTGAATTTATGCTTCCAGTTTAACAAAATTATGTAATGCCCCTAAAGCATTCTCAACTATTTTCTCATTTTAAAACCGCTGGGAGCTCGGCAAAGCTCGAGGAAAAATTAAATCTGCAATTCTGCGAGGCAGCAAACCAGCTTCTCGCAAATCCCATTTGATTCGCTACCACGCTTGCCTTTGCTCAGCTCATTTGAATTACTACGAACTGGTTCACTCAAGTGCCATTGTAATGTTAGGTTATTGTAATGTACGAGTACTTTGCGAATTTCATTCATGCAGAGCACACCCACGCGCAATTGTCCAACGTTCTCGGATTACGACCTAATGAGGAAAGAATACGTACTCAAACTGTCCACGAGGACTAATGTAGCCCCTCCGTTAATTAGACCAGTAAATAGTCCTCCTGGGGCGAAGAAAATTACTTTATCCAGACACCTTGGCAGTTTTATAAGCGCTTAGTGCCTTAATCGAGAAACATTGAATTTGCTTGTGGCTATTTGTAATGTTTCACGTAAGAGTGCATTGAACCAAAGCAGTTGGTGGCATAGGGAGCGGATGTAGCTCGATGCTCAGAAACACCGGTGCGCATCGCTTCAACTGGATCGCGCCGGCACCGGGCAGTCTCCTAAGAATATGATTTATTGTCCGGCCGAATGTCCTCTCCCGTTCAAATGTACTCGAAGGAAATTACAACCATTTTGAGCACGTTTCCGTTTTATTACACAAGCCAGGTGACGCAGTAAAGTAACTAATTATCCCATTAGGGAAATTTTGTTATTCCTATTTTCGGCCAGAGCTACAAATGGTTTTACAGTAGCTGGTTAAAAATATGTTAGTTTATAAAATAAGGTCACTGTTGGAAAGCCAGGTTATATAACAGGCACATTTTAAATCCAATCTGCGTCATCCGCCGTCCTCACTAAACGTAATTTGGGCATTAACGCTACATTAACATCGTCCGCCTATTGATCCAATCCAGTTTCGGCTTAATTTATCCAGTCATCTGGTCATTTTTTTTACGAAAAATTTGCTGTTGGGGTGGAGAGTCGTCAAGCTCATAATTTAATTATGTGGAGCACGGCAATTCTCGCGTGCACTTAACGCTTGTTGATTCATGGCGGATTTACGTAACTCGAAGAGTACCCCTGGCGTTTGTTTAGCACAGGCTGACCCTGTCCCCCTGTTAGAACTGCTGTAGTAGTACTTAGGCATTTAGATTCTTTCAGAACTATCATGCTATGCATATTGCAGTAACAATAAAAAACAATATTGCTTTTCCGTCAAAGCTGTATAAAACATCCGCAGCCAAAAGCGAAAATTCAGTCCAAAATAAAATCTCGTTTTGTAAAATTAATTGGGATTTTTTAAATATCTTAACTAAGGAATATTTCATTTGTTTGATAACTGCAATGTATCAAGTGTATCTGATTAATAATGCAATTTCTAAGTAGCCCAAGTATTCCGCTAGTTCTTTCTACGTGCATTAATCAATTGGAAAGAGCGTTCAACTTCAACCCGGTTTAATTTCGAGTACATCGCGACTGCGCTGTTTGACTGACTATATTACATAAGAGAGTCGTGCAACTCCTTTTCATCCAGATGTCTTCGAACTGGTGAGCAGTTGCTATTGTACTACGCTTTTCTTTCTTCTTTAGTTTCTCCTAATTTTGGGAAAGTGTCATTGGTTTTTTTGCAGATACAAATCAGACTTGAACTCGCAGTTTCTACAGTATTTTTTGTTTAAAAAGAGTTCTGCTGAAACGCTATATTTTTTAATATATATTATGTAGTCAAACAATTTACCGATCAGGTAGGACTTAACTTGTTCCTTGTTCTTGAAATTTGTCGCGCATAATATCTTATTTTCCACTGTTTTAACGTTGACAAATACTGTTATTTATATTTGTGTAACAACATTACGAATAGGCTTACAGGCTCACCCTGATCTTCTTGGGTTACAAAGCTACCACAAGCCGCCAGTTCTCAAATTACCACCATGTTACGACGTTAACCTAGCACATTTGCGATTTCAATAGAACTGACTTCGGTAAAGCAACAGTGACCGTTTGTTCCGTTCCGTGGCTAAATTTTGTTTCATACTGTACCTATTCAAGATATTAATATACATTCGGTACGGGTTTGACTATTGCGTTTATATATGTAATTCCAGTATCATTTCAAATTCGTCGTAAACCTAAACATATTTGCAAGAACAGGTTTCAAAATGCGTTGAGTATATACACTATTTTATTGCTTCCTATACATTTAGAATCGAGGTTGGCGTAATTTTTAGAATGTTTCAGCGAACTATAAATCTTATCTACATAATTCCAATAAACATCCTTCGTCTTCACCTTCGGATATATGCGAGAAGTGTGTGAATCAACAGTAATCGCGTAGCAACGCATGTTATGACGCGTCATGTTTATATTCATATTCGTTTATTCTACAATTTCATTGACTGTAATGTTTAGCGAGATGCAAACGTCTATGTATACTGAGAATAACGATTATAGCTACGTAAAGAATAATTTCAATCCAAGACTCGGTACGAAGACGAGGTAGGTAATTTTTAAGCCAATTTCCGCTCCTAACTCTGCGGATTGATAATTCAGCATGTAAATTTCCGAGAGATTCTTAACTCGCCTTATTCTTCATTTATTCATAACGTCTTTCCAGAGGAGAATCCTATTAGAATAAACTTTTTTATAAGAAATTGAAACTGTTTTTTTTAATGGTAGGAAAAAGGTACGTAAAGTTGCTTTCATAAAAAACTTGCAATTATATAGTCCTGTCTATAACCTGCCTGGTAGTATATAAATAAGATAAAGCTCCAAAGCTAATCACAGTGTTCTACTTTCTCATTTAAATCTCATTAGTGATAAAACTGGATAAAATACACTCAAACTTAGAATGCCACTGCCTCGCTTTTCCCGTACGCAAATTTAATATCGGAAATTGACTCGACTCTGCTCGTTTCAACCTCATCTCGGCTCTACTCGAGGTGAGGTAAAACTATTATCTCTCACTTCATTGCATTAACGAATCCCGAGCTGCCAAAATTTCAGTCCATAATAACTTGTTCTTTGTTGCGGTTATAGCATAATTTTATCAATGTTCGTGTGTCACGGTTTTCTATAACATCCATAAGATATAAATTTAAGACTTCGTTGCTGAAGATAGGGAGAGATAATATTATCAATAAATTTGAGAAATTGTATTTGAGAGAGCCTTTTGAAAAATTTTGGCCGAATCACGAGGATAACCTTATTTAGCTTCCATCCGCTGAGCAGGGGCACCAATGGAAATGAATAAAATTGTTTTATTATTCTGTGCCCAAGCATTCTGACGTGGTATCTAACATTGAAATATTGACGCAGGGCTCTTTTTATATATTGATTTTATTCATGTATCTTCTTCGAAGCGGTTATAGGCGGTAGCTGTCCAGTTACTTCAGTCCGTACTTGTTTCATGACATTGGATATTCTTAGGATTTTTATAATAATAGACTAAGGTCAGTCAGGTATGTACATTACACAGTCTGTTTAGTTAGGATAATAGCGAACGTATTCAAGAATACTTTAGGGATTATATTGGTTTGATTTATTATAACGTGAGCTTTGACTTCAGTTATATTAATAGAAGTAAGTTCAGCATTGTGAGTGTTTTCTGTACGAAGTCCTTGAGTTAAGCTTTTGAGTTGAGACACTAAGTACAAAATTTGAAGCGATTACTATTAGCGATGTCAGTGATAGATTTCAATGACGTGTCTCAGTAATCTATCAAAATACGGTCGAAATATTTTCAATATTTGCGGGTTGCTTTAATAAATATTTCTGTTACTAATGTATGTACTATAGTTGAGATAAAATAAAAAGAAATGCAAAGCGTTGACATCATGACCTGTTAATGGCAATTATATTAGAATTTATGTTTGACTGCGCTTTTGTCTTTCTAATAATGTTGCTCTTGTTGCGTTTGAACACTTTTTTATATGAATGGACTAAGAAACAAATAATACGAGAGGAATTGGAATGTAGGCAACTTTTTTATTTAAATAAATTACTTCGACAGACATATATAGTAAAGTACAATGAATAAATTTAAAATGAAATCAACATTGTTTTTCTGACAATTACCCATCGTTGTCTTGTCATAATCAAAAGTAACGCGAATTTAATATGGTTATTGTTTGCAGTGTGAATGTACGAATGTATGACTTATAATGTAATTTGTTTAGATAACAGCAAACTCGATTGATCGGACAAACTTAGCCGCTAAGGAGATATGATATGATATGATATTGAAAAGCGATGACCACAGACATCCGAATAACAATTAGACTGGACAAGCGCCAAATTTATAGGCAGTCACAGTGTCGCAATTCTTTTCGGTTCTTACCTGTGAAAGATATTATATTTCTGTAAATTTTACTGATTCACTGCGATGATGGCATGTTACAATTGCACAGGATGGCATTTTGGAAAAAAAACGGTAATTTCTTCTAAAATTCGTGCGTGTTGATTTGTCTCACAGAGCGTAAACTATAGCCAGTATATGCTCGTTGAGCATACATTTGTCGCACTTTTTAACGCGGCTTGCCCCATCTCCTGTATTGGGAAATCTGTGGCGATGACCTATGCACGTGTTACTAATTATATTTTTGTTTGCTGACCTATTTCCAGCATCGGACTGCGATAGTTTGAAGATGCTGCACTTTTCTTTATACACATGCAAAAGTTAAAATATTGCATAAGTTTCGAATATACTTGTCCTGGTAAAACAAGAAGCTTTGGTGATGGCAAGTAAGTTATGGATGAAAGGTGCCGATATTTCGATCCGCCGATAAAATAACGAATAAAATTCGTATACCCCATAAAGGTGGCCATCTTATTCCAATATAAAGCGGCAAAGCGCAGTTGACGACGTGATATTGCTCGTAGTACGGGTAGCTATTTCACCATTTTCACAAGAATCGTTATATTTCATTATAGTGGGGTACATTGTAACGACATCCATTTCACATTATCCAAATACAGACGTGTATTTGTCCTCAACACTGGTCATATTTAGGTTTTTAACCGACTTCAAAAAAAGGAGGTTACTCAATTTGACCATATGTATGCTTTTTTTAAATGTTTGTTCGTGGACATTTTCGTCGTTTATGAACAGATTTTGATCATTCTTTTTTTTTTGTTGGAAAGAGGATATTTCAAAGGGGGTTCCAAGATATGGTAGCCAGGGTTTGATGAAGGGAGACCAGAGAAATGGAACTTTTAAAAATCGACTCAGAGCAACTTCATTGCAGTATATTAATTCCAGTGTGTATTTTCTACCAGGAATCACCCAAAATGGTAAAAAAAATAACGATAATTTCCTCAAAGAGGGTCATGCGATTTTTTTTGTTAGTTGTTCGTTGTCAGCCAGTGGTGAGTTCTTTATTTACTTAACCAGACCGTGACAGTACAATGCCGGATATCGGATATAAAGGAGCGCTTTTGCTCGTTGTCACCTGAATTTTGTACGGCTAAGCCGCCGCCTCATACGGCACCCGCGGGAAGTCTTGGGTGGCAACAATTGTATTCTTCCTGCAACACGGCGTAAGATCCCACCAAAATCATTCTGTAAACAACTAGCCAAGTCTACATTATCTGCCACATACGAGTAATTTATGAAATCGAGTTTCATTGGAAACGTGCTGAAGCTATATGACCTAGCGTGCTTCAAAAGGAGAGCGTATTCTTTCTTTGTGACCTCTGGTGTTACAAATGTTGGTCGGTTACACTTTCCATCAAGTGAGCAGTAGGCTCGCTTGCCTCCCTTTATCTTAAAAACATATCTTCTTTATCAAAATGACACGTGCTGTTCTTTTATTGGGTTCTAAATATGTGTGCTGTCACCTCTTCCAGGAGCGTTAAGTATGTGTATGGAATACACAACGTATAATAACGCTGATAAGCAGGTATTGTTCGACCGCGTTTCTAAAGTCGGCATATGTGAATTTACTTACAATAAGTCCCGAAGTTTTATGGTTAGGTTTTGGCAAGTCGCACTGTAACTGTGTTAGTTTACCGTCTGTTTCGACGCAGTACTCGTCGGGACTATTTCTGATCCCGCGGATTGCGGTCTATGTGTTATAACTAACAATAGATATTGGTATATGTTTACATCTAGTATGTTCATATACTCGTTAGCAAGAGTGCTGTTGCCAGGGAAATTACAAGCACATTCATCTTAAGCCTCATGAGAGGTGCCCTCAAAATAGGTGTTGAATTATTTATAGATGACGGTGATCTATTGCTATCTCCTGATAATACGCTTGTTTCTATTTCGTTGGATAACTATCATAATCCTTCGTTGGATAATGAAACTTCATTCACTATTTTTATTGGGCAGTCCTTATAAGTTTTAATATCATCACCTGCCAATAATAGCCCACTGCAGGGCTTTACACACAGATTGGGCTGTCAACTACCAAGCGGGTCCAATGTGAATTGGTTGGTAGATTCAATAAAGCAAATACTTATTACTTTTGCAGTTACAAGCCCATGGTAAAATAAAGAGCACTCTCTTTTGAATTGTAACTTGTTATAGGTAAATATATATGTTAAATAAAAATACCACAACTAAGTTCAGGGATTAAAGGCTTTTAAAGGTTACTCATGTTAAGTAATGAAACAAGTAAATAAAGCATAACATTACGTTTTAGTATCGTATACAATGTAATGGTATTTTTATCTAATTCGTCTAACAAACCACCATTACTACCATTGATAGATTCAGAATCCTATAAAGTAATCCAATAAATAGGTTTCGTGGCTAAATAAACAATTCAATGAGGACGATACGAGTCGTTACGTTACGTGTATAGGACAAAATACACGTGAATAAAATATTAAATAACTTTTCAAGAAAACTTCGCCGTCGAATGTTGCTTAATGTAAAAAGTTTGTCGAACTCGATCCAGTTAAAATGCAAATGTTGGGATTCGACAGGCTCTATTGGCGGCGGTCTTACTGCACTATGTCATTAGCTACATAACACCTCACCATTATTATGGTCGTCAGGTACAGTTCTGTAAAACTTTGTGAAAAATTCCGTTATTCTGTACCGCAAGCTGAATTAAGTCTCTCCACTTGTATCAGTGCGTCTCGGTTTGCCTTGGGGCTGCGGTTTGAGTAGGCCCTTGAGGCCCTTTACTGTAATAACGAGCTATTAGATGATCGTTCACGTGCCTTTTTTTCTAACAACCCTACACGTTCCTTGGTTGCCTATCTGTATCTATTGTATGACCTATATATCAATGGTAATAAGAAACGAAAAACTTAACCTGTAACAAAAGGCAGGAGGAAGTTTGATTTACTTCCTAATCCAGTTAACGCGCCACAAAGTCTCGTTGCTAATATTTATTATGCCTTCTGTCGCTCCATTTGTTCTGCGCTTAGTGTGCCTTATTAAAAGCTCTCGATTTACTTTATTGAAACTGCTATGATAATGTTTATAATCCACGAGACTTGTACACCCAAAATGGTCTCTATATCCTTAAGTCTCCCCCGTATGGATTACGATAATGTCTATTGTTCTATGTTACGTAACTTTTCGCAAACTCGTAAGGAAGAGAGAGCTCCACACGCGACGTTGATCCGTCGAGTGGTTTAGTCTAAGTCCATGTCTATATCGTGTTTATTTTGATAGGATAAAGGGCTCTTGTACTTATAATGGGTGTATGGTTTAGACTAAATAGCTCATATAAAAGGTGATTTGGAAAAATAATTAATGTCGGTAGGGCAGTGTGCGAGACGCGTTAGGTAACCGGCGGCGCTAGAGAGAGAGAGGAACGACGGCGCGCGCCGGCAGCTATTGATCGCGGGGAATGACGCCCGGGGTGACCCAAATAGAGCCTTCGTGCACCCCCCCGCCCCAAACCGAGTACCCCTCGCGAACACCCTGCACCCGCCGGCCGCTTCGCGACCAATTTTCATATCATGCCGGTCCTCCTCAGCGCAGGAATGGCCCGATGCTCTGCTACTAATGCCTTACATAATACATCACGAAAGCCCCTTTGTATTATCACCGCTTAAAATCCCTTTGTCCCTTTGACATCTTTTGCGTTAAAAGCTTTATTCTATTAGCCGTTAACTTATGGCAACAAAGCAATCATATGTAATCTTTCATGCCGAAATTTTGATCTCCGTTGACATCTCTTCGTTCCGGCCTTTTTATTATGACGTTTTAAAAATCTATATCATATTAGGTGAAGGCTATAAAAAGCTAAATTAAATGCGACACGCATACAGGGCGCATAAGTAACTGACCTATGCCCGGGGGTGTTTCCCCGGTCGCAGCAAACTGGTGCATGCGTACTCTATGTGTTACGATGGCTGACATATTGCAATGCTATTGATCCGATTATATCACGATATAAAAGGATAACACTGTTGCGTAACACGCAATTAAAGGCAACATTCTGTTACCTTGTGTATTCGAAAAATAACAATATAGCTCCGAGTATGAATCAACTGCAACAATGAGTAGAGAAATCCTTTTGTTTAACGTTCCGAGGCAGAGCCAGAGTGAAGATGAAAAATCCGCCCAGAGAGGCACGGCGGACGTTGGAATTGAAAAGTGCAACTTTGCGTTTTATTGTGCTGTATGGAGGAGGCACAGGCTCGGTGCGCAATTGCGAATAAAATACGGCCACAGCTGTTTCAGCGGCGTGCGCGTTTGCTTTGGATCTAGTTTTTACTGACCGCAAATACCTCGAGCGCTCAGGAAAAACTTGTTCTGTTAGACTAGTTGTAGGCTTCGTCTGATACTGAGTCGTCTAGGTAGGTACCTTGTAGATTGTAATTGTCCCTTGTAATAGTTATGGTATTCTGTATTTCGGATGAGAGGACTGCATCATGTGAAATTGCCGAATAAAGCTCGAGTTGGCAGTGTTGGTGAAAATTTATAATTGATTTATAGAGTCATAGGTTTATTTCGAACTGCATTTGTCATGGGCGAATATTTATATTTATGTTCGAAAAATTCACACAACTTTCCAGAGTCAATTACTTCTGCGTGGAAGGGTGTCCGGAAATGTATATATGCCGATGTGTTATAATTACGGGGCAGAGGGTCAAACGCCGGAAATTAATATCGGACAGGTAGTAGGGTTGATTTTCTCTACGGAAACTGAGTTGCCAGTTACGCGATGGTCTAGAATTCAAGTCTCGAATAGCCAACTTTCAAAGTAGCTTTATATTTACAGATTTTCCAAAACTCGTAATTAACTGTAGATAAAATAATTTCAATAATAACTGATGTTGATTATCATAATTTACAAAAATATCATGACACTATATTTTTTTCAGATATAAAGGTTATTTTATGTACATATAGGGACTTTTCAAATCAATCTTCGATCGACTTCTTTTTTTTTGGTTTCTGGCTTCTAGTGAGGCTTTACCCAAACTACTTTTTTTTCATATGGTTGCCAAATATAAATTTTAAAAGTATAAAGAAACCAACGATAAAATAATTAAACAACTTTTGTTTTTATGTTGTGTACAGCCGCCATCGGCAAATTGAAGCGACTAAGTTGGTCGATCAATCTTCTAATTAATCACTTGCCAAAACTTTTGCCGACAGTTGCTTTTATTCTTGTATACCTACTTATTATCATTTACCGTACGAATTAGTTGTTCAAGTAACATAAAACATTTGTAGCTATGGTAAACTACATGATTGACTATGTCTAGACTATTATAGGTTGTTACAGCAGTATGTAGTTACATGTATATATACTGGTTTGGATATAGCTTCTGTGGAAAATAACAGCTGACCGAGCATAAACGTAGAATTTTTTTTTGTACAAAACGTAAGCATCGTAAGTCCATCTGGTGATAAGTGACAACTGTCGCATGCGACACTTAATTCCACTGAAGGGAGATCAGTGTACTTGTTAAAATATCAAATCCGAGAACCCAGAATGTTAACGGTCTGCGTTAGTCATAGCTGGAAAATGGGTAACAGTGCTCACGATTGAGGAAGACATTGGACATACGGTCCAGCAGTGGACAGAAATAAACTAAAGACAAAGACGAAAAGGTAATCACACAGATGGCTGACGATTGTAGAGTACCAGGATAACATAAGTGTTGAAAAACTCAAGATGATTTCTTAAGGTCATCTACACTCGCCACTTGCCCGGTAAAGCTGTAAAGGCCATCTACGCCCAATAGAGTAGTCATTTAGAAAAAAAAGACATAAATCGTGATGATTGTGTTCATTAGATCGCATTTGTTCATACTGAATTGTAAACTGAAAACATATCACAGCTAGGTTATCGGGACATTAGACTAAGTAATTGACAGCTTTAGGCCGTCGGCGCAGATGGCAGAACAGGGGGTATCGATCAACATCACGTAGCGCTAAATGTGCATCATCAAGCCGTTCGTCGGCAATTCATTATATTGATTTTCTAAATATAGAACGTATGCATCGCACATTTCTCGCAGCGTTGAACATTTTTTACCATCCTTGTGCCTACTTCACATTCGGTCAACGTTAACTAGCCTAACTTACCAAGTGAGCATTAGGCCAGCTTGCCTTAAAAAGTAGCCGGGACTTACGAGTACGTACTTACCTTGCCGTAGTAACTCGAGATAATGTTTCGGTCACCCAACTGATGATGATACTACAGTTGCTTAATCTGCAAGATAACCAATGGAACGTGCTAGGCTGTGGCGTGGACTCCATTTACATGTAAATAAGTAGTGCATACACTGAGTTTCCCGATTACTTGGGAAATCAATATATTTAAAGATCACTCTTTATACTCAGGCCCCCAAGTAACGTATATTAAAATATACAACAAATCAATATAATACACATTTATTTATAATATATTAATTTAATTGTTTTACTTATTTGAACCTAAGGTGGCTCCTCGCCTCTCCTACTTGCCGTGTCTTACAGGGTCTATTATTGTACTTACCTATATTGTTTTCACATTATGTAACTTATAAAGTACAATTAAGGTAAGATATGATACTCCAAATGACTTGCATACTCTATTCATGTATCAGTACACGCGACTGGTGCTAGGAACAACGCCTTGAGCCCTCACGTTTGGTTACATCCTGATAATTCAATTCAATAGGTTTCAAGGTCATGATTCTCGCGGCAGATAGGTATTTTTTTAACACAGCATTTCTACCCGGACAAAGGATTTAATCGAGCCGATATAAAGCGCCTAAAGCCCTTTTTCGGTTGTAATGCGGGCTTCTATTTCCCAATGGTGTGGTAATAAATTTTACAAGTGCTGGAGGCGAGACTCGCGGATTTAGTGAGGCGGGAATCGTGGCCACTTTGGAGGGGCCCAGCAATAAAATGTTTACGTCTACCATTTATTTATATGCCAATAGTTATGGCATTATCATAATGGAAACCATAAAATGGCTACCAAACCAATATTATGTATAAATGTTTCCCCCAATAAATTGCCAGCTAAAATCTATTTTATGTCTGTTTAAACGATTATCGATTAGCTAAATTGAAAGTGATTGAAATTTTAAGAAAATGAACGAAATTCAGTAATTTGGGATATCTTATTAAATTAAATTCTTTTCCTGCTCTTATCTGCTCTCCCTTCGATATTCAGGTAAATAGATTTCTTGATAAGTGTTCATTCTTCAGATAACGCCGTCTGTCAATACTCAATATTACATTAAGGTTGGGTGCGTCGAGAGACGACCTTCCGGTCTGCCGTCGCTACGCCGCCTTGCCAACAAGTTCCTCGTAAATTTTTATTGACGCCCTCAATTTCTATAAATTTCCGTCTGAAAATGTCTTATCGCAGTGCAATGTAGCTGTAGTTATGTGCATTATATAGATGTGATGATCTGGTAGAGATGATGCGTGAAGACAGACGGTGTGGAGTAGGAAGGCTGTCACCGTTCCGGTTGTGTAAGGCACGGGGGGTGCGTGGGGCGGCGGCGAGCGGCGGGCGGCGCGCGCATCGGGTGCGCGCGGCGCGGCGCTGGCGTCGTGACGCAGTGTGACGTCAGTGCGCCGTGGGCTCGATACGCGCCAGCCCCGCCGTCAGTCGCCGCCCGAACCAGGCCGCCAAACGTCGCGCTCTCCGCGACTTCGCCATCCGCGCTCACTCTCATACCGGGTTTTAGTTTCGTACCACGATGACATAGCCTCAGTGCCGTGCCACGAGACTACGTGAAAGCGCACATATTTTTAAGTTTTTTCGTTGGAACGCGGTAACCGTAAACGGTCCCCGTTGTTGCAGAACTAGCGACGACCCACCCCATTCCGTTGAGGGACAGAGGCGAGAGCGACAGGCGGCTCACACCTTTCTATCCGCCTTTTTATAAAGACTAGCGAAAATGGGCGAGGTGAGTGCAGTGCTTGCAGTAGTGCTTGCCTTAGCCATTTATTAGCGACCCTTATTTCGGGGCAGTGCTTTCGTGAGGTGCAAGTGCATGTCGAGGAAGTGAGTGCGGAGCTGCCGAGGAGCCCCGAAGCCAGAGTCGCCCGCTTCCGTGGACGCTTCACTCTCCGGGCATGACCCTTCGGCCATCTTATGCAGGATTAGCTTTTTTCACTATCCTTTCACGAGCCTTTGTTCCGCTAGAGCAATAAAGTTTATATCCGCACCTCGTTCTCGTATTATCCAACTTCATATTTAGTACATCTCTTTTTGACGCTTGAATTTACAGAGAAATTTCGCCATTTCCATCATGCACATTTTCGTTTTAAAAAACTGTAGTCCCTGTCTACATTTCATCCTTTTATAAAGTAGCTCTATTTAATATTTTATAGTGTTTTTGACGTGATTTATGTGGAGTAACCGCGAAATACGGACGGACGCGCCGTCGGATTGCGTAACTTGTCGTTATCGATCTGTGCGGGCGCGAGACACTTCGCTCTTTCATATGCCTCTGTCGAGATCCTTCTTCAATACATCACCGTATTGGTACTATATTGGATAATAACTCTATATGAAGAAGGACACTCCTTTTGAAATTTTATTACCAAAACTGCATTAAGTTGAAACAAGTTCAAAACGTTTCAATAAGCGCCATCCTTGTAATAAAATGAAATATATATATATATATAAAGTAAAACACTAAAGCTAAATATTAAACTACACAATTTAAAAACCGTCAACAGATTGAAATCTTATTTTCGTCACAAATCGCAAAAAAAAAATGAATATTTTATTAATACATGTTGTGGATTATAATGTGTGATTGCAAATGACATGACGAAATAAATTACTAAAAAACTCACGGAATAAATTAAAGGATAAAAAATCAATAATGTCTAGTCGTATACAAGTACAGAAACTTGAAAGATACGGAATCTCTATAACCAAAGGTCCCATGAGTATCTCCAAGCTTCTAAATAAGTGGAATCTTCCAGAATTAGATGAGTTCCGAGGTGGCCAGGCGGAGGTGGCGTTTTGCCGGCCTTCCTACTGATCGTATATGACATGGTAAATGGTCCAGTTCAAAAGAAGATTCGCTAGGTGCTCCGAAGGATGTGGCTAACAGGTTGTCGCGGGAGCAACCGTGCTTCGGTCACGAGAACTATAAGCGCCGAAGGTTTATTAGAAAATTGCCTTGTCATTATGTCATTTAAATCGCATAGAGTACCGTCGCTCTATTGGAGTATTTCCTTTATCCTTTATGACGACAGCATGCATCAATTAGGATGCTAGACGCGGTCATTGGGGAGTTTCCTAATGTTGCCAAATTACCTTTTTAATGTTTGACACCTACATTTTCGATGTGTCATTTTGGTACCTACAAAACGAGTCATTCTTTGAAGTATCTTAATTGAAATTAAATAATGCCAAGAATAACTACCAAGATAGAAGGAGCGTCGGTGGCCCAATGCTGTTGCTTTTCGATCGGGACTCGGGAAGGCGCACATTCAAATCCCGCCACGTACCAATGAGTTTTCGAATTTTCTAAATTATATGTACGTATCGGACGCTCTTACGGATGCGAGGTAACCTGCGCACACCTGCGAAGGGATTCAAAGGTTGTGCATGAAGTCGGTCAATCCGCTATGGGCTCGTATGGAAGACTAAGGCCTTATACCTCCTTGACGGGTAGGCTCGTGCTCATCAGTGGTGACGTTTAATGAGCTGATGATGATGAAGAATAGATTCATAAATATCAAACCAGCTTTCAATATTATCCCACTGCAGGTTTTCAGACCTACTTACACAGCTTGACCATAGTAAGATTGGCCCGTAATAACTAGTGTTGCCTGTTGTCCAGATTTGCACGGGACGTCCTGATTTAAAGGGGTCTGGGGATGCGTCCCGATCTTTACCTGCTCGAGACGCTTAATGTCCCGATTAATCAAAAAAAGGGAAGAAAAAACATAAAATTATATTTAAATTTTAAATATATTTGAAATTATTTACGCTAAGTAATTTTTACTAATTACATCACTGTCAAATTCAAAATGGCACACATCAGCGCGTCATCATCAAAAAAATATTTTGGTAACTGTCCCGATCCCGATTTTTTGACCTCTTGTACCAATTTAAAATAAATCGAACCTGGCAACACTAGTAATAACTATTTAAACTGTAGGGGGGCATGTGATCGACTATCATCCTAATGTGTGTATTCGACTTAAAATTTTTGGTCACCCATCCGATAGGCGGCTATTGCGATATTCATAATAAACCCCGTAAGATTATCGATTAAGCGCAGCCTTAGAACTCTATTTCTTATGTCTAATAGTCAAGGTATTGGCTCATATTGGACGAATCGTGGATAATAGTCCGTAACCACTCAATAACGAGAATCGTATGAGGCCTAGTCCAAACAGAGGGCAAAAATATACTGTTCCATAGCAAGAGTTCTTAACGGATACATAAATCTAGACAGCTAAAATAAAATGCTGTATCGTATATAACTTAACTGAATTGATGACTCGATTAATGATTAGATTTTATTGAATCATTTATCTACAGTTCAATTGCATCCATGGAAAATACCATGGACAATTTCAAATTAATATTAATCACGCATCGTGTTGATTGATAGAAATTTATACCGTATGTCGCGTCGGCCTTATTTAGGTGCATATTCTTAAATGCTTATCACATGATGGTTTTAGGATGATGAAAGCGGAAGATAAAAATAATTTGTTTAAGCGAAGTAGAAGACCAGTCGATGTAATGCAATTATGACAAACACAGTAATAAACAAAAATATTTAAAGAAAATAATAATACAATTTAAAACGGGCGTTATGGACGTCAGGGTGTAGAGGTCAATTCATTGGACTTAGGGCATCGTGGTAGTGAAGCGTTTTGCCATGATCGCCACTTAAGGTGGGCGGGAGGTAGCAGTACCAAATAAAAGTTTAAGATAAATGAGAGAGCCCATCTATTAGACTCTTCTTAAAGTTTTCACTTAACCCTTATGTATCGACACCTGCGAGAAAAATAGGGACGGCGAAAAGAAATTGTGGAATACTTCTATGTAATATGTTAACTTCCACCCCCCTTATTACAGGGAATTGGGGTTATAATTAGATGACAATGGTCTATGTATTACTCCATCCCTTCAACTATCTCCATTTCAAGAAGCAAGTCTATTCGTCAATCCTTTTTGCCGTCAAAAATATTAATAATAAATAAATTATACTTTTCTTAATTTATTAATACTGACCTAGTCTGGGATGAACTCCCTATTTGAGAAATGAAAGTTTTTTATAAGGTTAGAAAAGATCCAACCGTTTTTCATTTGAGAAAGTTACTAGAATTATCGATTAATTTTATGAACTTTTTATAAAAGGCATAGTTTTGTTAAGTATCCATTTGATTTCAGTAAACATGAATTTAGTTTGCCATTTAAGAGATGCGCTTTTTATTAACGTCATCAGGTCAAACGTTTGACACTTGCCTTCATACTTGTCTTTAATCATTATGGAGCTACTAGCAAGCAATAAATGCAAAAGAAAATACAGTAATGTCTTAGTCTCATGTATACTCGGTCAATCGTTCGTATAAATATACAAATTAATAATTAAATATCATTAAAATTGACCATACGATGAGGTGACCTTAAAAATAAACATCGATAAAGATCGGTCGGCAAACTCTCGACATTGGCAATTTTGTTTATATTTTTATATACGTCTCCTGAGATTTGTAGTTTTTGATCTCACTTATTTAATAAATAATATTCATATAACTTTCAGGTTATCTAAATTATGTCTTTGATATAATTAATATTATGTAACGATTTAAAAGACATTTGTAAAATTGATTAAAAATATCTGTACTGTGTTGGTAATTACATTGTTTATAATTAGCAAACTACATTCATTAGTATTGACATATAATGCAACATAGTAAGAGAAGGTTCAGTAGTTATGTTTTATAGGACTTATATTTACTTAAATATTTATCTCGCCATGAATGTGAAATATCTTGCATATCGCTATAAACATACCTGAACTGAGTAAATCTGTAAAAGTATCATAGACATCCTTCGAGTTGCGTTCAAAGTCTATTTGGTTATTAATATAACAAACGCATGGGGGAATTAACTGTACCGTCTCCAATGTTTTGGCAACGGGCACATATTTGCGTGTCGTCATCTAGTCACTGTCACGGCATGCTACGCGGTCTCATTAATGTTAAAAATAATTATCTCATTCATACGTCATGCATCCACTACGATAGTAACTACAAATTTTCGGTACAAAGCAGTTTTGCGACCGTGGCAATGAATCTTTCGGATGTTCGTTCATTGACATTTCTATTTAGAGTTAGTAGAACACATCAGTTTTATATTAGGTGCGACGCGTCAACTTCTTGATTTCGTAATTTCAATGTCTCGATCTATGGTGATTTTTTTGCAAATCAAATTATTGATTCAAGAAAGTATTTTTGCCCATTATCAAATAATTATAATGGTAGTGTTTTTCTCATTCATAATTCCTGTTTGAATATAAATTATTCCTTGAAGTAGGAAGTTTGTTATTTTCTTAAGCATAACCGGCTGAACAATGCGAAGGGCCGGCCCCTCTTTAAATCCCCGTCACATGACTGACCCATTTCAAGGCGCCGTAAATGAGCTCGTCAGCCCTATCGGCGATGTTAACATTTCATTCTGACCAGAACCAGTTTCGATTTTCCATCAGATATTCCGGTTTAACCTTTATAGAGATTATAAATGCGGTCGCCGGGGCCCGGGTGGCAACCTTGCTTTTAGTTTATGTCGAGGTAGCAGGGGTTGGGCCGCAGCGCGCATGCCCCGGACTCGCCGCTTATATAATGCTGCCTGAACACGCCGCCGCATGTCTGCTACTTGGGTTAACGTGATCTTATGCCGTATGAATATTCCATCGTCCTTTGCCGCGTTTACTGCCTTGCCTTTATGGCACTTAATTAAGTGTTGGCCGTAAAGAATCCACTGTCGCCCACCGCCCTAGCGTCGGCCGTTTCTATTCCTTTAATGCGGCCGCAATTTCCTTGAGTTTCACACAATATGCTCCCAGTTATTCTCATCGTGACCTTCAGTTGAATTCAGGGCGCGGCTTAATGAGGCTCGCATGAAACGTTGATCAATTATCGGCGAGCTTGTTTACGGCAGCGCGGACGCATTTAGAAGCGGTGACATTACCGCCCCTATTGAACACAATGCGACCGTTATTGCACTTACGTAAGTGCTCACATGGTTTCCGGGACGCATATAAGCATTAGACCGTTCTAAGCGTTTTACATTTGGCAATGTGATTCTATATTTGAAAACATTGCACTACTCGTAGATGATATTATTTCGTAGCACTTCTGACTTGCCAAAAAGCGCCAATCACAAGTAAAATAGTAAGCAGTACTACGATAACAAGTGGGTTTGCAAAAACTAATAGATTTGCGTTGAAATACAATGATACCTTTCTGATTATTGGTATTTTTTACCACCTATTACCATAGGTATCATTTCAAATCGTATAGATTATTAAATATTAAATGATATTGTTTTCTTCTTATAGAGTTGATATGGATTCATAAACTAAATAACATAATTAAACGAGAAGAAACCAAATTTGCTCCATTATCCTCTTTAGATTCTATAAATAACATTAAAAGTAAATGTAGATATAATTTAAAGATCATTAAAGTTTGCATACCAAAGCAAGGTAGATATATGTATCAGCAACCAATGTCTTTACAAGGGATAGTGCGATCGTCATGCGTCGATATTCGCGTTGTCCTTACAAATGCGCTCAGGTTCGCATGCGCAACTAGTTCAGATCAATTGAGCGCCATTGAGAATTGGTCCCTACCAGGACTGCAGTACGTTCGGCAAGGTTATAACAACGTGTACTGTATTATCTGTTGCTGTGTGCTAGTCACTGTGTATTACAATTTACGGCCGGTTGTATTGACAATAGTAGCTAGGGTACGTGTCAGCTCGTCAACAGGCATATCATTCCATTTTATACTCCAAATGTCATGTCTTAATTGATTGGATTTTAATTTTGCATTATTACTTTGTTTCTACCATTGTTTATTGCATTTTGTTTTGCATTGATTCTGCATGGTACCGTTTTTGTCCTTAATCGCTCAACTGTAGCGAATCGAGTTATAATAGAGAATCTTCTGACAGTCTCCTGGAGATGTAACATACAAGGTGATGTCTCAAGTAAAACGACCATGCATTGTCATTGTGATGCATCCACCTTCATCCAGTGTGCATGGCCCATAGGGCCGCCTGTAGAATGTGTCTAGCCCCTAGTTGTGTTTGCAGCATGGCAGAACCGATTCGTACCGAGTCGCCACCATCGGGCCCATTAAGGATGATAATAGAACCGCAGACGGGCAGTACAAGGTTTTTATTTGTCATCTTTCATTTTTTTTACTCTTAATTTAGCAGTGGTCAAGGACTTTTGTTGTATATTGAATTGTAATACTATAAGACAAGGTTCATTATGATTCGCCTTGATTTTCCACTGCTAGGTTATGATTTACCTAGTGGCGATCGACAGAGCTTTGTGATGGTGAAATGTCATCGCTACTGGTATATTGCATGATTCTGTTTTGTTTTTCAATCACTCATAGCATTTTGGTTCATTTTTCCATGATTTTGTAATTACACATACCTACTAGATTTGTTTAGATATCAGCTATTGTAATTTATAGATTTAATTGTATAATTAAGGAATGCTTCAAATGGTTCGATTCGGAATAAAATGATGCTTTAGATTTGATTACAGTTAATGGTAACAATATTATGTATGTGTTACAGACACGCCGGAAACCACCCGCGAAAAAACGGAAAGCAGGAGACCTAGATGATCTCAAACAGGAGTTGGATATTGACTTTCACAAAGTAACACCGGAGGAACTCTACCAAAGATTTCAGACACACCCAGAAAATGTATGAAGCTTAATCATAACGCCATTGAACAAATACAATGTGTTTTTATGATAAATTACACCGTTATTATATGTTTTCAGGGCCTTAGTCACGCGAAAGCGAAAGAGAATCTTGAAAGGGATGGTCCAAACGCACTCACGCCTCCCAAACAGACGCCCGAATGGGTGAAGTTTTGTAAAAATCTGTTCGGCGGTTTCGCGTTATTACTGTGGATTGGTGCTATTCTTTGCTTTATTGCCTACGGAATTCAGGTCAGTACATCTTGGTTATGCTAGTTTATCATATACCGACATGTTTGATCAAAGATCGGCGCAGACGTGCCACATCGGGATGCGATTTATGCATTGTTCTGGAACGTCTCAGTTGGACTTATTTGCAAACGTTGTGTAGGATGTTACATAAACTATGATTGCGATGTAATGATTCTTGTCTTGCAACACTACTAAAATTGTAAAGGCCATATGTGAAATTCATTCTTAAAATACACAAAAAAAGTAAATATTCTCTAAAATACTATCTAATTAATTAATAACTCACCGCACAATAAAGCGAGCTATGATCAGAGTCTCTTACACAACCCTTAGTGCAGGTCACAAGCCTTGCCAAACAACATGGTTTTATAAGATAGGGAAGTAACCCATTACTCGGGCGCAGATTGGTGGGTGTTGACGACTACCGTACTAAGATAGTCTACTAATAGGGACTAATCGATTTAGTAATTTTACGGTCACCTCACCTCACCTATGACTGACCAATTCTACTTGCGAAATAATCAACCGAATGTGCTAGCCGCTACTCCATCCCTCGACTAAGAAGAATCATGATTATCAGCCTATAACGGCCCACTGCAGGGCGCAGGCCTCCCCACACTGTCACATCCTTCCGATTAGGAGGTTGCAAGTTCAAATACCGCCAAGTACCAATGTATTTTCGAATTTTCGAAACTATACGTACGCTTATCCGACGCTCTTACGGTGAAGGAAAACATCGTAAGGAAACCTACGCAAGTCTGCGAAGAGATTCAATGGTTGTGGTCAATGTTGGTGTAGTCGGGAGGATGTCGGTGATGCAGCACTGGGCCCGCGTGGACGACTGACGCAAGGCCTCACCATTTACGGGTAGGCTAGTGCCCCTCGGTGGGTACGTTTTCTGAGCTGATGATGATGTTGATTATGAACCATTTGACCGCCAGAAACGTCTTTAAGCGTCACAATAATACATTTTCCATTGTGTGAGGATTCCTGGCGTTCAAAGGAATCACGAGTAGTCACGAATTGTTTTCTTTACAGGCGAGTACCGTCGAAGAGCCTGCGGACGACAACTTGTATCTCGGTATTGTATTGGCGGCTGTGGTGATTGTGACTGGTATTTTCTCGTACTACCAAGAGAGCAAGTCGTCCAAGATCATGGAATCCTTCAAGAACATGGTGCCCCAGTTTGCTACCGTGATCCGTGAGGGTGAGAAACTGACGCTCCGCGCTGAGGACCTGGTGCTTGGTGATATTGTTGAGGTCAGTACATTTATTCACTTTAGATGTTCTACCTCAGTTTTAAGTTCTGATTAACCATCCAATTTGGTTAAAGGTCTCGGGCGCACTGATCTAGCGCGTGTTAGCAAAATGTTGGTGCCCTGTCCTCCTTTTCAAGTTTTTCCTTTTATTTTCTTTCTTTATTTTATTTGGATGGGTAAGCAAGTAGACGATGCACCTGATGGTAAGTGATATGTCCACCCTTGGACATCGAAGGAGCTGAGTGCGTACCAACCTTTAAAAAGAGAGATAAAATGCGGAATTTGGACCCTTCCGCTTCCATTTTGGGCCTTCGGTAATGTCACTCAGATGATGAAACACAGCCCGTGATCGTTTATCTGCGGTCGAATTTAATACCTGCTGAGACATTGCTCTCACTTTTATTGGCAGGACGTTTCTTTCTTCGCTATACTTGCATCTTTGGCTACAAGTTGACATACAATTTTGAGATATTAAAGTTAAATGAATCAGTTTATTATTTACTGCAACAAAATTAGATCTTATTCCTAAGCAAAAGGTATGCTTTTAGGTTAAATTTGGTGACCGTATCCCGGCTGATATCCGTATCATCGAGGCGCGAGGCTTCAAGGTGGACAACTCCAGTTTGACCGGCGAATCGGAGCCCCAGTCCCGCGGTGCCGACTTCACCAACGAAAATCCTCTTGAGACAAAGAACCTTGCATTCTTCTCCACCAACGCTGTTGAAGGCACCGCTAAGGGCATTGTGATCTGCTGCGGAGACAACACGGTTAGTATAGAACTTTGATAGGTCGCAAACACAACAAAAAGTTTTGGTTGTATCGACGTAAATAGTGAAAACTTTTATGAACAATATAAATACGAAGGCGAACTTAATGCCGTGTGGAATTTTCTACCAGTTAACATTTGGGGCATACAAAAAGAATTATCGAGATATATTTTAATAAATTTAAAGTGAACATACGATAAATCAACAAAAAATGAAAACCATTATGATTACTAACTTTATACTGACTCTCAGAATGCAAGTAAGTTAGGTCAAAACGTCCATGATTACAATTGTATAGGCTTTAAAAGCTCTAACTGGTTAAAAAAAAATAGAGATACTACATGAGTATTGAATTTTGAAACTTTTGTATACCAAGAAAAGAAATCATAATATTTTGTTTGCTTACAAAACAAATATTTCTAACAACAATTTTCAGCTGATAGAAACAGAGGCTAATTTTCATAGCGCATCTGTCACAGTTGGCAGTTAGCATGAAACATTAACCTTGGCCAATATTACACATTATTACATTTGTCAGTTTCACGGTGCGTTTATATAGTTTGTTTCCGCTCTATATGAAATTTACATTTAATTATTTATGAAATATGTATGGATGAATGTTTATGTTCAAATTATTCGATTTACAAACTGCAGTGACTTGACGTGCTCATTTTAATGCTAATTGATTTTTATACAATAATTCATATTATTCTACGGCAGTCAGTTTGCATTGCGTTGACATTGTAGTTAAATAATTCTAGACCTTAGGTAAAGAGCATAAGTTGCATTATTTTTTAACAACGCGATACACATACTTGTATCTTACTCTGTACAAGTGAAATGATTATGAGATTGAAGTAAAGGGCGTACAGTATTTAATACAATATCATAACAGAGTCCAATATGTTCCATACATACATACATGAAACTGTTGTGTCGCCGTAATAGTGATTGGTATATTGCAGTTGAATAATTCTAGACTTTAGGTAAATGGCATAAGTGGCTTATTTGAGAGCAATATTCAGATCTACCTCTATACAAGTCAAATGATTGAGGGTTCAGAAAAGAGCGTACGGTGTGTAATACATTATCACAGCATAGAGTACAAAATAGTTATAAGTACATTGCAGTCAAAAAAAATCAAGACCGTAGGTGACGGGTTTATGTTACTTATTTTTAAAATTAAGTACTCATATCTAGCCCCATACAGGTTAAATGATTATGAGTTCTAAGTAAACGGTGTACAGTACATTGTCATGCATGAATGTATCTCATGTACAGGTGATGGGCCGCATTGCCGGTTTGGCGTCCGGTTTGGACACGGGCGAGACCCCGATCGCCAAGGAGATTCACCATTTCATCCACCTGATTACCGGAGTTGCTGTGTTCCTTGGAGTTACATTCTTCGTGATTGCCTTCATCCTCGGATACCACTGGTTGGACGCTGTTATTTTCCTGATTGGTAAGTTTTATTGTTTAATCTAATTTTTTGTTGCTACCTGACAGTATGTCACTACAAATAGATACAATTTCGGCGATAATCAATAAAAAATAGAATACTCTTTTGTCAATTGACTGGTAAGGGTGTTCCAAGCAAAGCGTTTCAATGATTCCGTCGTGGCAAATTTCATCATGAGATTCATTTCCTGGTTAACAGATATTGCGCATGGCAAACAAAAAAACTAAATCATATATGGCCGACACTTAGCAATGTATTTAACATAGCTATTACATAGCGCTAATGCGGCCATCTTGATTACAACATAAACCTTCAATGGAAATAATAGTTTATGACTTTATCTCACGACATGATCTATGCCAATAGATTTTTGTCGTGAATGTCAACATTTTTCTATCTAAATAACTAAATTATACAAACATTTTTCACTATATCACAGCTCACTCCTGGTCAAAGCCCTCACCTAATTCCCCAAAAAATAGTCCTAAATTATTGTCTGTTCATGGCTGAATAAAAACATTATATGAGTGTTAGTTAGAATAACAGAGTGCTTCATTGCGCCAATTTTTCAATATAATCTAAGTCATAAATATGTCGATAAGAGTATACTATAAATATAATAATCTTAATAAAATATTGATCATATTCTTTTCACCGTCATATTAATATTTTTGGCACGAAACACATGAAAGTATTATCAAATTGTTAACTGCCGACATACCATGTTTTTTAAATATATAACTTGTTACTTAAAAAGCAAAAATAAAAGGGCTATGAAAAACATAATTTAACATTAATATTTCACTAAAATTAAAGTTGTGTATTATCTTATTCCTAATGAAACTCGTTTTCACATATAAGGTGGTTTAAGCAATCGATGGGAACTGACTATAGGGTCTCCAGCTCGTTATAAGCTAAGTATCAAAGAACTAAAATAGATCATCGCCCTATTTTCAACCAATATATCTCGCAACACGGCCCCTGTTGCCTATCGATATTAATGCGATGATATAATCACTTTTCTCACATAACTTACGACGGAATGTATAGCTTATTAAAAAAATAAAGCCGCCTAGTATCACATGATGGCTACTGAAACATACTCAACTGTGTACATAAACAAATTATGCTCAACCAAAACCAAACAGGAACTAATACAAAGAAGAATTAAGTTTGAAGAACAAGAAGTTGAGCCTGGACCTTTGGTTTAAAATTGATTTCTGAATCTTCACCTTCACAGCACCTCTAGTCACATTTTAAACAAGAGCAGAAGCTTGTAGTATGGGTATTTTGCCATTGTATGCAAACATATTTTCATACGAAGGAACAATAAAATAGACATGTTAATGTACACAAATGTTTGTACTACCGAGGATCGCACCTTTGGTGCAGTAGTCAACTTCTCAACCATTACATCAAAAGTACTCCTAATATGGTAACACATTTATACCTTTACAGGTATTATCGTCGCCAACGTGCCCGAGGGTCTGCTCGCCACGGGTGACCGTGTGCTTGACTCTGACCGCGAAGCGTATGGCCTCCAAGAACTGCTTGGTGAAGAATCTGGAAGCCGTCGAGACCCTTGGCTCCACCTCAACCATCTGCTCTGACAAGACCGGCACGTTGACGCAGAACAGGATGACCGTGGCCCATATGTGGTTCGACAACCAGATTATTGAGGCTGACACCACTGAGGACCAGTCTGGCGTACAGTATGGTGAGTAACTACAGACAGATTTCAGTTTCTTGAAACTTACAATATATTTTTTAATGTAATTTTAATACATATGACTATATTTTCCTATATTACGAGTACACAGTGTAAACCAAGAGGTTAAAGAAATCTTAATAGTCTCTAACTCTAGCAAATTGCCATCAGTCATATTGGTTCAATGAAGCGAGCTACACTCAGAAACCTCTCAATTGTTAACGTTAAAACCACCAGGATTGCAAAGACCATAGAAAATTCTGTCTCTTGGATATATTGGTCGTAAATGTTTAAAGAATCTAAAGTCATTGGGGAAGGCCTTGTTTTTGAACTTTTTAGCTGACATAGTTGAATTAAGAAGTCTTACTTTACTGTTACAATAGCTGAAAAACAAAATAATAATTGAATTTAAACTTAGCAATCATATTGAAAAAATTTGAATTAGTATTGCGCCTACACGAATTCTAAACGATATAATTCTAATGACAGACCGCACCAGCCCCGGATTCAAGGCCCTCGCCAAGATCGCAACTCTCTGCAACCGCGCCGAGTTCAAGGGAGGCCAGGACGGCGTGCCCATCCTGAAGAAGGAAGTCGCCGGCGACGCGTCCGAAGCAGCTCTGCTCAAGTGTATGGAACTAGCCCTCGGAGATGTCCTCTCGATCAGGAAGCGCAACAAGAAAGTGTGCGAGATTCCCTTCAACTCCACCAACAAGTACCAGGTGTCTATCCACGAGAGCGACGACCCCAGCGACCCTCGCCATTTGCTTGTGATGAAGGGAGCGCCCGAGAGGATTCTGGAACGGTGCAGCACCATTTTCATTGGAGGCAAGGAGAAGGTAAGCTATTATGATGTCAAGTTATTTGACGTTAATTTTTTCTATGAAATTTTTACTTTCATAAATGATGATTGATTTTTTTATTGAATTTAGAATATAAAAAGTGCGAAGTTATTCATCGAATTATTTTTAGTATGATTCCATACTATAAAGGATATTTTATCTTTCTAAGACACTTGATAATCTTAATAGATTTCATCAATGTAATCGGAATATCCTATACATATACTGTTATTGGTAATATACATATATTAATATGTATAGGATGGATCGCCGTTGGTTGGCCAACGCTTTCCTAAGCCAATATATTGCCACCATAATTTGAACCTTATTTAATTACTATAGAGTTAAAAACTAACTCACTCTACTTAAGTGAAGATCAACGCTTGAGTCTCGTTCTAAAATACGGGCCTGAGTATGGTTATGTTGGTCAATGATTATAATTATTAGACTAATGGTGACTAATCTAAGAATAACTCGTCAGGTATTGGACGAAGAAATGAAGGAGGCGTTCAACAACGCGTACCTGGAATTGGGTGGGCTCGGCGAGCGTGTGCTCGGTTTCTGTGACCTGCAACTGCCCTCTGACAAGTACCCGATCGGGTATAAATTCAACACTGATGACCCCAACTTCCCCCTTGACAACCTGCGCTTCGTCGGCCTGATGAGTATGATTGACCCGCCGCGTGCTGCCGTACCCGATGCCGTCGCTAAGTGCCGATCTGCTGGTATTAAGGTGAGCAACTTCTCGATTTATATGTGTCGCAGCCATCTGGTTAAATTAGCCGTCTAATTAAACGCCTAGGCCGTTCGTTATACGCCGGCATTCAATTAAATGGCTAAAGAACAACTAGCCATTTTGTTGACAGCGACGTTTACTCAGATGGCTGAAAATTATTTAGTCTTTTAGTTACTTTTATGTGACACTTTCATGTTTAGTAACTATTGTTATATATTTTTTGCGTATAATTTAATTGTACTTATAATTGCACAAAAGCAAAAGATAATGAAACATTCAATGTTTACGCTGCCAGCGCCATATTTATTTTACTTTAGGTACCTACTATACTAGCGCTGCAGTGGAGAAAATCTGAACTAAATTTGAATCACTTGGCTGTGCCTTGATCAATCATTTCGAAAGGGTTGACTTTCAATACGCCAATGTGTTAAACGTTGAGTGATTTTAGTTCAACTATCGGCCTAGGCATACAGTTAGATGTCGGCGTACGAGCGGCCTAGGCCTCCAATTGGATGGCTTATTTAACAAGAGGGCTGCGACATATGCACATACAATACTTTTGTGTACATTAACATGTTTGTATGAGTGAGGGTGTTTCTAAGTATGCTTTTTGTAAGTATTTACAAAAAAAATATTAATATGTTTATCTGTTGTTTAATACCCAAATACATGCACATATACAAATACCAAGGGTACCGCTAAAGATGCAGTAAATATATTTAAGCGTAACTTAGTTATATATGTAGCTGCAGTAGGTCAGTCATCGCTTGCCGCTCCGCAGCCGCGGACCACTAAATAGCGCGTCTGATAAAACTTCAATATTATTGTACTTCTGATATATTTCTGACATACTTCTAATATACTTCTATACTGTTATTCTACACTCACCGTGACTTTCATTGGAAACACCTAAGCAAGCAAACTACCTCAAATTGGAGTCAGATATCTACAATTAGGATAACAACATATCAACAACAAATATCCTAAATTGGTGATAAAATAAATCGATAAATAAAGCTCACGCCTTGGTCCCAGACGGGTAGGCAGAGGCCTTTAACATAAAACAGCTGGTTTATTAATGTTAAACATTAAAAGTGGAGGTAACCAGTCCGCGCGTGAAAAGAAATCATATAAATATACACGTTAGCTATTCATGCAAATTTACGTAATATAAATGTTTTATAAAGATTTTAATGTTTTATTAAAGGCAGTGCTTTTTAAACTATTGATTACTTTCGAAGGTTAACAATTAAAAGGTTAATGATATGCAGTCGATTAATTCATTACAAAAGCTAGCTTGCAAACATCGAACACCTATTGTACTGTTTCCAAATTGTAAAGGCGTCCCCAATTTTTAGGTCATCACGGTGACTGGCTACCAACCCATCACTGCCAAGGCCATGCTAATTACATATAATTTCAACTTCATTACTTTTCTGTTGAGGTTTCTACAGATAGATGACTTCAGATGTTCTTTTGCGTCTCTATTCGACACAGTCGAGCAAATATTGACGACCCATTTGGTGTAATGGTTGAGGCGTCGGCTACCACACCAAGGGTTCCAGGTTCGATTCCCGGGCAGTACAAACATTTGTATGCATGAACATGTCTGTTTGTATTGGTCTGGGTGTTTTCTATGTATAATATGTATTTACAAAAAATATATCGAAGTATGTTTATCCGTATTAGTCACCATATGAAAAAAGCTTAATTTGGGGCAAGATGGCGTTGTGTGAACATTGATGGATATTTATTTATTATTATGAAATAATCAGGAAATAATAATAAAGAAGATAAACTAAAGCTAACCCGGTTTGTAGGTCATCATGGTGACTGGCGACCACCCGATCACTGCCAAGGCCATCGCCAAGTCGGTGGGTATCATCTCTGAGGGCAACGAGACTGTCGAAGATATCGCCGCACGCCTGAACATCCCCGTCTCCGAAGTGAACCCGCGCGAGGCGAAGGCTGCCGTTGTGCACGGAACTGAACTTAGGGAGCTCAACTCTGATCAGCTCGATGAGATTCTCAAGTAAGTTGGTTTGAATATGTAATTTTATTTGAGTAATAAAAATAAGCGTCAGTGGCTCGATAGTGTGGACTGTTGCCCTCCTACAGGGAGGACGCAGGTTCAAATCCCGCAACGTACCAATGTGTTTACGAAATTATGTGTACGTTATCCGACGCTCTTACGGTGAAGGAAAACATCGCGAGAAAACCTGCGCACGCCTGCGAAGAGATTCAAAGGTTGTGCCTGAAGTCGGTGAATCCGAACTGGGCCTGCGTGGACGACTAAGACCTAAAACACTCTTTACGGGTAGGCTCGTTCACCTCGGTGGGAGCTGATTATGATGAATAAAATATTACTTTACAATAAATTACGGTTCGATCCCCGGGCAGTACAAACTTGTGCATGAACATGTCTGTTTCTTATGGACTGGGTGTTCGTATGTATTTACCAAAAAAGTTATTATTACATTATTGTCAATGTTATATTTGTGTAAAATATAAAATTTTAATACCAAACTTAGCTTTTATTTTCAATAACGCCCGTATTTCAAATGGATTAAAAACTTGATTTCACTTTAATGGACAAGATGGCGTGTTTTTAGTCAGACGCAAACTTTATTCAATCAAAACCAAGCTATTGTGTTCTGCACTCTGTACGCCCACATAGCAATCAACTCATCTACATAACAAGGCATCTGTTTATCATCGCATTTACGGCTCATCAACACTGAATTCGTACAATAAATTTTATCCTGGTAGCAACGGATAGCTTACGGAGTCTGTTTATATAAAATGTTCAGAAAACTTAGGTCACAGAAAAGTGGGTGGTAGACTGGGTACTAAGTTGTCTAGGTAGCGTTAGGTTATGACTTATGAGACGCAACTAAAGACCAATAAATATTGAATAAGAAATTTTGGTTTCCTTTAGGTAGAATCAAGTTCGAACCAATGGTAGATTTTAGAGATCAGAGAATTAGATATGACATTCATAACGGTCCTTTATGAAGCTAAATTCAATGAAGACTTAAAAAGTATAAATAAAAATAGCATTGTCGTGAAATACGATAAGTTGAAAATAGGAGTTTGATGACCTGTGTTAACCCTTTGAACTCCGAGAATCCAGACACAATAGAATATATATAGATATATATATATATATATAACTGATAGAAAATCTATTGTTTCTGGCGCATTAAATTGTCATTGGCAAAGTAAGTTATTAACCAACTTAACGTTTCACCCAGGTACCATACGGAAATTGTGTTCGCGCGTACCTCACCACAACAGAAGCTGATCATCGTGGAGGGTTGCCAGCGGCTGGGCGCCATTGTGGCTGTGACCGGTGACGGTGTCAACGACTCGCCCGCCCTCAAGAAGGCTGACATCGGTGTTGCTATGGGCATTGCTGGCTCGGACGTCTCTAAGCAGGTTCGTACACTGATTGTTGAATGTAAAACACTCGTAAAACGTTACGATGCGTTACAGGAGCGGAGGGGGTCTTTCTTACAACACGTTACATATCATTGTTTTTTTTTTTAAAAAATATGGAATTAAAACTCCAAAATTGGCAACCCTTTTGATTTACGGTTTACGGGGAATCCCTTGATTGTATTAGCCTGGTCGTCATTTTTGATTTGTTCTCACAAGTTGGGAAACCTTTTTGTTTATATTTCACGGGGAATCCCTAGATTGTATTGTAAATAAAATCTGTAACATACTTTTTTGCCACTTTAGGGTAAAAATGGTCACTTCAGTGTTACGTAACGTTTAGAGAGTGGAAGGGGGAGTACAGAAAAACGTTACGGTGCGTTACAAGGGGAGAAGGGGGGTCAAAAATCTTCAAAAATTGCGTTACGTAATACTTGAACGCTCCCTAATTAACGAATTAAATAAAATAAAAGAAAGAGTTAGTAACAATCTTGAGTGTAAGTAACATTTCAATTTTTAAACGGAATCATTTGTCCCATAGGCTGCTGACATGATTCTGCTCGATGACAACTTCGCGTCCATCGTAACTGGCGTGGAAGAGGGTCGCCTCATCTTCGACAACCTGAAGAAATCCATCGCGTACACCCTGACTTCCAACATTCCCGAGATCTCTCCCTTCCTTGCGTTCATCCTCTGCGACATCCCACTGCCCCTTGGTACTGTAACTATCCTTTGCATTGATCTTGGAACTGACATGGTAAGTTTGACTCTAATCGCTAAGATATATGACACATTTTGCAATGTACACATGTTACATTGGAATAGTCATTTTATAGTCAGAATATTTAGTAAAGAGCTATACAGATGTATCTTTTAGTAAATTGAAAGCAATTATAAAAGCCTTGAAAATTAGTTTTTCAATGTATCATGTGAAATTTTATAGATTATAATATGTCAATTTTTGAAGCTTAAATTGTAACTGAATTAGTACGTAATTATGTAGGTATCTTGTGCCTAAGAAAAATTAACTAACCACATAATAATTGGTATGAAAGAGCTTCAAAGATTGAATTTATCTGGGACAATAATTTCATTACTATTTCAAATGAAGACGTGAACTATCTTTTAAATCAATAAAAAAATAATCTATAATCTGCAAAAAAAAAGAATATTTGTCATTCGGAGTTAATCAGCATTGATATAAAAGATAGACATTGAAATATTTTCCTTAGTATTATAGCGATGGTGGAGAGCCTACATTAATATGAAATGTTAACGAATAAGGATTGACGCTAGGTACCAGCGATAGCGCTCGCGTACGAGGAGGCGGAGGCAGACATTATGAAACGCCCGCCTAGGAATCCGTTTTGCGACAAACTAGTCAATGAGAGGTCTCTATAAGTGTTGCTAAGTGTTGACGTTAATACTAACTCGTTTTCAGCTAACGCCTGTTGTGTTGATATCGTGACGAGTGGATGTTTATATATTTGCTTTTCCGTTGCACTCGATCGTAACATATAGTGTAATTTAGACCTCGATAATTATGTAACCAATTATAGAAAAAGATCACTTTTCATCAGGTGACTCTGGCTCGTTTGCTATCTATAACATTAAAAAAAGAGTGCTTAAGATTTATATATAGAATATATAAAGAAATTACGATCGTGTGAAACGGAAAACAAAATGATGTGTAACATGTTAATCATATGTGAGTCCGTGGAAGTGAACTAATAAGTTTTTGCTGTAAAACAAATGCAAAATCGGTTGATAATATCTATCCGATGCGTGAAGCTGCCGGCTGTAAATAGAGGATAATCTAGATGTGTTATGTTTGTTCTAATCCCTTGGATGTTGTTGCCGGTGGCGTGCCGACGCGCAGGTGTTACCTAGTGTTACAATAACGACAGACACAACACACTAATGTTACCACATGTCATGTCACCCCATCATCATCAGACGAGTACGTGATCGACCGCAGCGTCGGTCATCCCCATTCATGGTTCATTTGTTTTAAGTTCCACATGTTAAAGGAGTCCATCCACCAAAACCGATGTCATGTCATGTTCAAAATTTTTTTGTTATTGTGTTATCCGATTATTTTTTTCTATGATAGCGTGTAAGCGCGGACCGTTACAGGCACGCGGCCGGGCCTATGCATTTTGACAGCAAGTCAGTAAAATTTATTTGGGCACTGTAGTCATTTTAAGTCATTTAAATTCCCCCATAAAGTGACCCAATATTGAATTCTTTACAATAAGTAATAATAATTAATAATATTTGACTCTTCCCGGTTTTTGAAGAGTTCATAAATCATTTGAAAACACATAATTTATGAAGTAAATTGAATCATCAATGTCAATGTTATTGCTCTAAGAATCTTATTTCAAACATTTTTGACCACATGAACACTACAAATTAATATTACTGATGAACAATAAATATATCTATACGTAGTTCTAAATATTATGTTAACCTAGAAACATCGATTATCATACAAGTCGATCGATTATAGGTGCAGTGAGTGTGGTCGTTGTAAATATGAATTTTATTGACTTGCGCCGTAGGCGTGGCCGCGTGGCTGGACGCCGCTCAATGTTCGGTGTTGTCCACTTGTGGTACTGTGCACCTGCTTTGGGAGCCCGCCGTCCGCTCACATCGCTAGTATTTGTGTAGGTGCCCGCCATTTCCCTGGCCTACGAGGAGGCCGAATCTGACATAATGAAGCGACAGCCGCGTAATCCTTTCACTGATAAACTCGTTAACGAGAGGTAAAACCGAGTGTCGACAGCACTCGTTCAGAGATATTATTCTATCCGCTAATGCTTGCTACCACGTGTTTAGTCTTCAATATTGAGGTTTGGTTGTTGCCTGCTGTGTGTGGACGGTGTCCATTAGGTACACGACATAGCTCTCTGTGGATATTGAAGGCGACAAATCGCACCGCTCCTACTTAATGCCTTGCGATGTCTTTTATACATTTTTCTAATAACAAATATCCTTTTCTTTAACCGTATGTAGCTTGATGTTTCTATGGAACAATGTGTTTTGGAATTATCAAAGTCGTACCCGACACAAACGCATCGTTCCATGTGAGTGGTTTTTTTATCGGTAATTTGTTTATATTGTTATTTTTATGAGTGGTATGTGTTGTAAGGTAAGTTATTTGGTGTCTTCTCCCTGTCTCTGTCATTTTCTTATCGTGCATGCACCTAAGCGACCTAATCTTTCCTTACTAATAAATAAAAGCTGAATAACTTTCAAAGTTGTTAAAAAAGCATCATTGGATGTTTGATTTCTTTATTGGTAAGGAGTAATATTATTTTTACATTGTTTATCTTTCCTTACTTTTGATCTCATTTCTTACCTCATGATCTCCATGCACACCACACAATATTTGTTTCACAAGTGATCATTCAACGCGACTCACAACCCGCCACTAGCTTCATCACACCCTCAACAAGTATGTGTCACGTACACACTAGGTCAGCCATCTAATATACAATAGGTCCAACATACACTAACCGTATTATATAATACATGTAACAATATTATATCAAATGCTGCTAGGGCTTATTTGTAACTTCTATCATTAGTGTAGTATTTCCAATTATATCTTATACTGTGTACTTATAAGGAAGGTAATTTTTATCACGCAAACTATTTTCAACTTTTACATCTATCTAGCTAATTAAGTAAATATTAACTTAGTTTTATATGAATAAATTTATTTTATATAATGTTATATCGCTAGCGGTAGTTGAGAGCGGCGATGGGGTAACGGTGTGTATATTTATTATGTGTGTGTAAGAGGCGCTAAGTGCGCGTGTGTTGGTTTGTGCTGATTGCTTGGTGTTACTGAAGGTGCCTGCTATATCATTGGCGTACGAGGCGCCCGAGTCCGATATCATGAAGCGGCAGCCGCGGGACCCATACCGCGACAACCTCGTCAACAGAAGGTTGGACCGTGGGCCAGTCGCACCGCACCAGGCTGGGCCGACGCTTACTAGTTTATCATTGGGTGTACACGACACGGGCGCGCCATTGTGACGCATGCGCACTCTGTACGATGCACACTAACTTTTTGTACTCCAGTTTACGACGGACGGCTGGTGGGCATATTGATATAGGGTATTTAATCCAAAAATAGTGACCTCCAGGTATCTGTCAATGTGAAATTAGTATTTTATTAGAAACAAATGTAAAAAATAACAAATTGAGGTAAACTAGAGATATAAATTATGGTGTGTATCGACAGCAGTTCGCGTGACGACATCTTGAATGTCAGTTGTGATGGTGCTGCCATTTGTGATTAAAATTTTACAACCATTGACACTGGATGTGGAAGAGTGATAAGTTAGCACTGAGCAATTGGTCCCTTTTTAGTAATTGATTGATAAAGAAAGAAATTATTTAATTATTGGCATAAAATATCAAATTTAAAAACACTGCAGGCGGAATTCAAAAAAGAGTATTTTTTTTGGATGTGTGTTAATAAAACACAATAAATATATACAAACTATACAAACATAATAAAGATAACACTTTACACGTTATTCTTTTGAAATATTTTGTTCCTAGAATAATTATTAATAAAAAAGATTTTTCTTTCAATAAAATAGAGACCTCTACTTTAATAGATATAGAGGAGCTAGTCCTTTATCTCTATCTCTTCAATCTTCACTCTTCCATATTTAAATAGCGTTCCAATATAACGGGACAAGAGCGCAGTATCGAATGCACGTTTAGCGTCTACATTAGAGGATTGTTTAGATGCGTTAGTGGACACTAGTGGATTGTGTGAGTTTACATGTTAGCCTAGTACAGTCTTAGCGATATTACAATTATTTTACTAAAAAAAAAACGTTAATTTCAAAGTTTTGTTTGAAGGAATGATTTAGGTGACATGGAGCATCTCTCTATTATATTGTACATTATATTATTTCTTCTTCTTAGGTATATTTTTATTAATTATAGCTATATTTATTTATGTATTGTATTTAGTATTCTTTAGAATATATAGTATGTAGACAGCGTACCACTCCGCTAAAAAGCGCTTCCGCATCACATACACACGACAGCTAGGGACAATCTGAGCTTTTTTTCTTATTTTCCGTTTGTGCCTACAAACTTCTTTTTAAATAAGCGCTTATTATCAGGCTTGTTCACATTGTATTGAGTCTATTTGGTATATTTAATTATATTGCCATTAAATTTAGACATTTAAAATTTATTGTATTTGTTTATTTTAAAAAATGCTTACAATGTAGCTGAGTTCATAATAATGTTTATCGGAAAAATTAAAAAGATTCCATGGCACTCTGAGGCTTGATTCAGTGTGTACAAGCTGTAGCAACCCTTCTGCTTCACGCAAGCATGTAGTTCGCGCCCGTACTAAAGTGAAGGGTGGAATTACCTTGTCCAAGCTTTACAGTAAATAAATTGCCTTGCATTCTTCGGTTAGTATTAATGTATAAGGCGCATGTTTGTTTTGCTGGGGTAAGTACGTGTAATTTTGTTACGAGACGATGTGCTGGTGTAGAAATCTTAATTATTGTCTAAGTAGGATAGTAATAATTGAAAATTCTATTACGCACAACGAATCTAAACCTTACTCGTAATTTCAATTGGAATTTTTAACAATTGTACCAACAAGAATTTACCGATACCAAATATTTTCGTGAAATTTGATAAATTTGTCGAAATTGGAAGACAATAATCAAGGTTTCTTAAAAATGTTTATGGAATGCAGTTGTTAGTCAGGGAAACGTGTTTTAACAAACTTACAGTTTGGCAGATGTAAATTAACAGATTTAATAGTAAAATTGAACATACATAGCTTGGACTGCCTGAAAAATGACAGAAAGATGACTAAAAAATATTTTAAAAATAGAATGTCGAATGGTAAAACTTGCATGAATCAGCTTTCTAATTTCAATACACAAATGCAGCATTTAAAAGCTTAAAACTATCTGAAAAGTTATAGAAAGGAAACATAAAAAAACTCAATATTTTTAAAACTTGTTTTAATAGTGTTTCAAAATATAAAATATGCACAAACTAGCTTTCCAATTTGCAATACACAAATGCAGCATTCAGAGTACGCTTCCGAACTTGTCTCTGTGGCGCCATCTGACATTTGCGGTGTGTGTTGGCAGGCTAATTTCGATGGCGTACGGACAGATCGGCATGATCCAAGCAGCCGCCGGTTTCTTCGTGTATTTCGTGATAATGGCTGAGAATGGTTTCCTGCCCCTGAAGCTTTTCGGCATCAGAAAGCAGTGGGACTCAAAGGCCATCAACGATTTGACTGACTCCTACGGACAGGAATGGGTGAGTGCGGCAGTTTAAAATCTAAACTAACTGAAGTAAAATAACGTGCAAAAAGGTTGCTACAGTAAAAAAATCTGTATACAAAATAAAATTAAGTACATATCCTGTAAACCTTTGTGAATCACAAACGTGTTATTTTTAAACTCTCATAGGTTGTTATAAGTAACCGACAATAAATTTATTTCTCAGCAATTAATACAAATGAATGTCTTCCAATTCTCATACTACCCTTGACAAATATTCTCTTATAAATTAAATATTTCGAGCCACCCACTAACACGTAAAATTCCTCACTAATTCATCAGAAACATAACCATACTGTAACTTTACAGACATACCGCGACCGTAAAGCCCTCGAGTTCACGTGCCACACCGCTTTCTTCGTGTCCATCGTGGTGGTGCAATGGGCCGACCTCATCATCTGCAAGACGCGCCGCAACTCCATCGTCCACCAGGGCATGCGCAACTGGGCCCTCAACTTTGGCCTAATCTTCGAAACCGCCCTCGCTGCGTTCCTCTCCTACACTCCCGGCATGGACAAAGGTCTCAGGATGTACCCACTCAAGTGAGTATTTTAACCTGTGTGAAACTCAATAAGGTTTTGATACCTAGCCTACATATATAACACTAGCTCGGGAATAGTAGCTCCCCCAGTAGGATCATTTCTGCAAAAAGATGATAAAATACTGTTGTAGTCACTTTACGTGTTCGGTAACGTTGAAATTAAAATTTTGTTCCCATGGTCATGCTGTGTGCAAGCCCTGCTCCTTGCAATTGGACATTTTGGGTAGATTTTTCTTTAATTATTTATTTTAAGTTGTATTAAAACGCAATAATGATCATAAAGTGAGACAGTGAGATGAGGAAATCAAAATAGGTAAGCTAGTGCTTCCTTCTTTTAATTTAGTATTAGCAAGCAACCCACAAAATGGGGGAGATGTGTCCAGCAGTGGACTGCGATAGGTTGAAGAGAGGAGAAGAAGCGACCCACACACAAAATTTATGCGGCACAAACCTGCATGACAGTTTTTAACTGAGTTTTCGTTTGTGCAGGTTCGTGTGGTGGCTGCCCGCTATTCCGTTCATGCTGTCGATCTTCATCTACGACGAGATCCGGCGCTTCTACCTGCGCCGCAACCCGGGCGGCTGGCTCGAACAAGAGACTTACTACTAAACACCGACCACTGTCCACACCGTCGCGCATCACTTAGTTACTGCGTACATAAACTTCATTTGTGTTCTCCAACCGCGGAGCGCATACCCCTCAGCCGTCGGCTGCCACCACTCGATCTCATCCGAGCTACTACGACTTGACGCCGAGTGTCCTCTAGGGGTATGCGGTTCGCGAACAGGTCGCCGCCCGCTCACCGCCTCGTCATCGCCCGTGACGTCACCAATAACGTCACCGAGTTTTCTAAATCCCGCACAGTGGGACCGCTGATCGGAGGCGTGGAGAGCGCGGCGTCCTCGAGCAGACTGACAGGTTGCGGTGCCGTACCGGTGTTTGTGTAATCGCTGTCGTGTAAGCTTCTCACTGCTTGTTACCGCATCGCTCCGCACAGGACCACCTGTGTATGTACCTGTCGAGTGTTATGTATAATTACAATGTTCGTTTATTCGCGTAACGTGACCGAAGGATGCGGCTGCGCCGGCGTCGGGCCGCGGCCCCCGTCCGCGCACACTTCACTATTATTGTTTTTAACGAACTATGTATGTATATATGCACAGTGGAGTATGATGTTTGATATTTGTGATGATAAAAAAAATATTATACACGTATTATTTTAAAATCGTGGATCATGTTATTTTTATATTGAAATCGTTTAAAATGTAATTTGAGTATCTCGAATGTCATGTGACAAGTTGATTGAATCTCATTGAGTATCTGTTGAATCTCTGTCTGGTGTTTATTGGTTGGTATGGGACCGCGGGCGGCCGCGGTCTCGTCCGGCCCAGCGGTCGCGGGGCGCGGCGCCCGTGTCGCGTGTCGCACCCGCCGCATGCCGCGTGTCGCATGTCGCGTGACGCACGTCGCGTGACGCGGTCGCGGCCGTGACGCCGACGCCTCGCGACTCTCGCGCAAGCGGCCGCCGACTCGGACTTCATGTTACAGTAGTACGCCCTCAGTAACACTAATGACATTATAAGATATATAGAATAAAATAATACTAATAAAATTGTTTTTCACATACTTATGTAATAAGTAATAAATTATCGTTTAGCGGTAGTTCATCGTTCGTGAATCGAGTGGGCAAAAGTACGACGCCCGCCGCGCTCCGTGCTCGGCGGCCAACGAAAAGCATTTGTTGTAAAATTACCATTTAAGAAGCCATTATTATTATTATAATTTAAGTGAAAAATTAGATTAAGTTGAATTTTTCGAGTGAATAATGTTTAGTTGGAAATTCGGTCGGGTGTATGGTGTATGAGAGGTCAATGTGGAGTGCCTGAGTTTTAGTGTACTACTGCTTACTGTTAGGTAGGTAGTTGAAATTTTGATGCCGTATTTTCAATTGTAAAAGTAGATAAATAAAGCATAACACAGACGCGATCGCTTAGGCGCGGCCGCGCGCCCCACGTGACACAGCACTGCCGTCGACAGTCGTAGGCCGCCGCCGGCCGGCACGACGCTTTTCTTTTATAAAATAATCTGATCATTAGCGAATTTCGTCAAATTTATTAAAATAGGCTGCTCATGGTAATTATGTAAGATTTTATTTCTTAATTAAAAGATAATAACAAAACGTAGGAATGCGTAATTAGAAATTTTTAAAATTATACAGTTATGATAGAGTGATGTTATTTTAACGGGCACTTGGGCGTTGTGGGTGTGCGGCGGTCGCCGGCGTGAGACGCGGGCGGCCGGTGGCGCCGCAACGACCAAGTCGCCAAGTTTATTTCAATTTTTCGTAACGAATACATATAACATTATAATAATGGTTACAAAGGTAAAATATAACATTATAGCGACTAATAAATCTAAATTATATGAAATGTTTATAGATTTAAATGACGTTCGTTTCTTTAGGGTGACCTTTCTGTGCTTGTAAGATGAGAACGTTGTACATCTCACTGACAATAGTCGTTGATGATATTATTGTAACGATCCGATCTTTGTAAGCGTTTGTTTGAATACCTACACTGTAGAACTAACATTGTTTTGCGTTCGACAGTTCTTTACACCGATTCATTTTATAGTATTACTCTGTTGGCTAGGAGCGCTGTAAAAATGTAAGTGTTAATAAAAAAAACATTTTCAAAATATTATTACGGTGTTTTATTCATAATTATTGGTTTTATTTATCAACCTTCACTTAGTCTATCCTACCTTTTTCTCTTTAATTTGACATGTCATATAAATAACAACATGATATTATCAGTTTTAATCTACCTCATAAATAAATTTGTACGATTAACCGCTATTCGACACAATAAAGACATTAAATAATATCAAACAAACTATGTGCAAAACCATTGCCATCCTACATTTGATTATGTCAAATCACTTAATGGCTATTTGTAGGGAGTGCCCCTTGGCTTGTACTTGGGTACAAGTGAAATAGGTCAATCAGGGGTGAATTTACACTAGGGGCAGTCGGGGTAAGTTCCCATGGTGGTAAAAAATAAAAAAAAGGAAACATAGGAGTTGTTAGGTTTATTAAAATTAACGAATATCATTATTTCTTTCCGAAATATGAAAAATAATATTAGGAAGGTACTTGTAGTAAATTAGTGATAAGATGAGGCGGCATGCCTATTTGGTCAATTAAAGTGACCATCATAATGGAGGTTAAAATTAAAGATTTACTAAATGTTCAATATATATTTCAATTTTAATTCGAATAAGCTTGTATAATAATAAAAATCACTAAGGGTCTTCAGGCACTTAGCCACTTTCAATAGTATATTGATTATGGCTTTCCATCTTTAGAACTAATATAAGTAAAATGGTATCGAAGTAGTCATTAGATTGCCAACCATTAGTTGTTCATAAGCAACTATTGACTTGAACATTTTGTTCGCACTTAAACATTAAAAAGCGCTTTAGTTTTTTTTAACCCGTGCTCACGTCTTTTTAATTGTAGCAACTATAATTATTTTTACATGAAATATGGGCAGTGACCGTCCACCTGAATTGATCATCATTCGAAGGTCAATCAAGGGGCTGGGCTCGGGTTTGGCCCCGGGACTTCAAAGTAACAACTCCGCGCAATACAAGGAAGGAGCTCGAAAACTTGAATTGACCTTGCTAATTCCTTTCGACTTCAAGGCCATTATAAAACTCGCTTTATTATTTATTAACTTAAGGTTGTTTGAAATGGGGTTTGTCATTATTTACATTCACAGTTACGCCATTAGATATTATTAAGTTTGGGCGAAGCATTGGGTATTTGTGAGTATTAGGTAAAACATTATTAAAATTAAAACGTTAGGATTTTTTTTATAACTGGTAAGGAAGACATTACATTCATATTAACTTGAGTTAAAGAATATTACGTAGAAACCGTATAAACTTACATTTATAAATAAACTATCATCGTGCCGTGGTTTCACCCGTGTCGTTCCCGTTGATATTCCGTATCCCGGGAATAATATATAGCCTTTATATTATTCTGGGGTGTAATCGCCATCTCTTAAATCAGTATTACTCTTACATAAACAGTTTATGGTTTATCTAAAGTATTACTATATTGATTCGTCAGTATTTTTGTACTAGAAAACGCGTACGAATATTATTGTAATACTGTTTAAGAGATGGCGGTAAGACCCTGATATGTTAGCTATCTATATTATAAATTTAAATGTCTCCTTGTCCGTGTTTAATGGCACAATGCAATAAGAGATGTTGAAGGAAGCTAAATTTATTTGTTACTTCGCAATTTTATGGTAAGAAACTGAAAATCAATAGAAAGACGTATATCTACAGCAGCGTAAAATCATATTCTGTTTTCGTGACCGGGAAAGGGGAACCGTGTTACCACGAATTTAACGCGAGCGGCAAAAGTATGTGTTGTTATAAATCAAGTTTTATCAAAATCCATTAGCTTAGACGTGAAGAAGTACCTAACAAATATACACTCACAAATTTCCGCCTTCATTAGGAATAATTATAATAAATGTCCACACAGCGCCATCTAGCCCCAAGTTAAGCGTGAAGCCTGTAGTATGTGTAATGAATAAACATACTTATATACCTACTTTTTTATATACATTATTATATGTAGATTCACCTAGACCAATACAAACACATTTCATTCATGCAGACAAATTTTAGTACTGCCCGGGGTACGAACTCGGAACCCTGGGTGCAGTAGCCGACATCTCAGCCACTGCACCAAATGATTAATGTGATTACAAGCAAAAATAGTCAATAAAGTGATACAAATAGGTAAGTATGTAGTTGTAGGCACAGATTTAAGAATTATTAAATCTGTGGTTGTAGGTATCATGGTATAAATAAATGTAAGAGAATTTGTGTTGGAAATAAACGATCATAGGTTTGTAAAAATCTTATAGTCAAACAAAAATATTCAAGCACTTTTAGTAGGTACCTAAGTAGTTGTGTTTGAAATGTCTGTTTATCAAACTAGGCAGGTCGGTAAATAATACGTCTACCTACTATTGTTGAATAAAGAAACGAGTTACATCGTATTTGTGTAAGCTCACGAATAATGAGCTCGTAGTCTCACTGAATTACTCGACGAAGCTCATACTCTATTCATATAGGTCAGATTAAACACCTAAACGATATTCTAGCGATATAATCCCTGAGGGCCGGAGGGAGGCACGTGCCGCCCTCGGCCTTGACGAGTATCCTGTAGGTACTAAGCGTTGGTATGTATGTATACTTGTCGAAGTCCTTCGTCCTATAGCCGCATAGAGCTCCCGCACGCCCTGTCGTGCCCCCGGCCTACGGCGCATGCGCGACTTTGACAGCGGAGTGCCAGCCAACACAGCCTTACCGAGTCCCATGTTTTAACGTGAAACCAAGACATTGTGTTGTGAAAGTGCAAAACAAATGCTAAAAGCGGTGTCCGTAACGATGACCGACGAGACAGCGGATTGAACGAGAATGGTGGCCAGTGCTGGCGCGACCAACTCGACCAATGGTAAACAGTTGATCATAAGCACTAACAATATTATCTATTACTTAGCCACCTAATGAATGTAATGACAATTGCAAACACTACGTAGGGTATTAGTTATACGATGATTTACTTGTACCTAAGTACAAAGCGGGATTGTTTTCCAATTAGGAACCTTGTTGTCAAGCGCACCAAGCCTATTGTTCATCTTGAAATTACTTCTGTATTTATCTTTGTTCTTGTAAAATATCCCATGGGGAGATTCGAACCTAAAATGATTCATGTAGGTATTTCTGGGTCAAATTTTCTGAGAAAAAGTTTTCTTAATGATATTTTAGATGCTTACTCATGTTTCTAGACCAACAATTCCAATTTGGATTTTTGATACTGATGTGGATGAATAAATTTAATATACGCACCTACCTTAATTATCACTAATAATTAATCTATTGAGGCCAATAATTCAACTTCCTATTTACAATAGATAGGTAGTACCTACTGTTTCGATACCTACTTCAATTATAAATAAAGGTATCAATATAATAAGCAATTGAATAGGTACTCATTTTATAGTAATCTCGTAGGTAAAAAGGATAGGTATATCCTGCAAAAACAGTAAATTAATCATATCTGATAACTCCATTGTGGGCATTTGTTTTTTATGCCATTGTATTTCATTGCTCGATGCGTAAACTACGCACTTGTAGAAAATGCGTACATTGACAACAGACCCGTTGTCTGGGTCTTTCCCGCGACCTTCATCGGTTCGTCGATCGACCTTGTAGATGTAAATAAAACTCACCTTCCCTCCATTCCAAAATTTTTCAGACCTAGCAACTAACTTTCCATACTTTAACTAACCTACGCTACGAATTAAAATACTATTCTATGTACTTAAATAATAGAAGAAGATAAATCCTATTCTATTTACCTACTCAAACTGAAAAGCAAATCTACCTGTAATAAAGACAAAATAGTTCCAGAAATGGGTTGCTATCTCTATTGGGCCGAAACAACTTCGATAAAGAAGTCAACAGAAGGGTCTCTGCTTGGGCTTGGTAGCGTATATTTTGGAGTCGTCGATCCCGCAATCCTTGCAGGCGAGGCTTTTTAATCAGTGCTTCCTTGCTGTATCTAATGAATGACATACGGAGTCGAAACTTGGACACTCACCCAGGGCCGGATTTAAACTTGGGCACTGAAGGAAATGCCGCCCGATCTAATGCGACTCACCCTAGGACTGTTTTATAAATTAAAGGTCGCTCAGCGTCATAGCAATTCTCGGGATCTCACTAGCAGATAAAATTTGTAATGAGGATATCTGCCGGAGGACCAAGTTTATCCACATGGTCCTTAGATTCAACACGCTGAAGTGGAAATGGGACGGTCATGACTCCATATGTTCGATGGAGCCGAAACGTTTTGGAGTGGCGACCTTGCTTAGGCAAGTGCAGCGTGTGACATTCGGCGGCCCGATGGACCGGCGATTTTAGGAAGGTGGCTGGTGGAAGTTGGGTGCAGGCTGCTCAGGACCGGAATGGTTGGCGCTCATTAGGGGAGGCACATGTTGAGCAGTGGTGGGCTGATCGATTAATTGTTTATTGGGACACCTTATCTCAGCGATTCATTGACCATCCATTAACTGAATAATGCTTTATTTTTCCGTGTACTATATACATATTTTGTTGAATAGTACACAAACTGTGCACATTGAATGTCTGCATCATTTTTTCATAAATAATACTAATCAATGTTTGAATTCAACAGTGGAGGCGACGGCGTATATAAGCGCAGTAGCAGCATTCGCAGCGGTGGTGTTAGTTGTGCTGCTTTTCCTGGGGCGTCGCTGGTGCTCGTCCAACGTCTTCGGGCGCAAGTGCGATGACGTCCTCACCGTGGATCCCAGGCTCATCGCGCCAGTTATACCCCTCGACAGCGCGCACTTTGGTCAGTCCATCCATAAGAGCTACCATCATGAAACTCTCATTGAAATTTCATCGCCCTACAAAGTAGGAACAATAGTCAACTCAACCCATAGATATTGTAAACGTGCTCGGTTGTTTTTGATTGTATTAGTTTAATCATTTTTATAATACCTTATTCTATAGGAATATAGTATTTAATTTCTTTAATATTTATGTCCAATTCGCTCCCCCAAGCGTCTGCTGTGCTAATTAACAATATAGTTCGATAACTACACTACTTACTGTAGCTAACGATAAGGCAAACATCGTGAGGAAACCTACTCACGCCTACAAAGAGATTCAAAGGTTTTGCGTGAAGTTGACCAATTCGCACTTGGCCCGCGTGGATGACCCATACACCTTTTATGGGTAGGCTTGTGCCCCTCGGTGGGGACGTATCATGAGCTGATGATTACTACTTACTACTACGGGCATTATTTATTTCCACTGGTATACCCACAGACATCCGAATATACAATTAGACTGGACAAGCCGCCAAGTTTATAGGCAGTCCCAGTGTCGCAATTTCTTTTCGGTTCTTACCTGTGAAAAGGTATTATATTTCTTGGTAAATTTACTGATTCATTGCGATGATGGCATGTTACAATTGCACAGATGGCATTTTGGGAAAAAATGGTTATTTTTTCTAATATTCGTGCGTCTTGACTCGTCTCACAGAGCGTAAATTGGCAGCCAGTGTATGCTCGTTGAGCTTACATTTGTCGCACTTAAAAACGCGGCTTGCCCCATCTCCTGTATTGGGAAATCTGTGGGTATACCTTTGTATATCAGTGGACATAAATGATGCCTACCGCAATAATTTTCAACGTTGAGGGGTGTCGAATCGTAACCTGCCTGGTACAGTGCGCATTGGCAATGGCTTCATTTGCTATTCGGCAGAATGCACTACCTTAACGATGTCTAACCTTACATCTCAATTCTCACTAGATATACCTCGATACATTAGATTTTTAGTCTACATACGTACATAAACTTACAAATATTTGTAAGTTTCAAATAAATAAGAATATCATTGAAAGCATTAAGTGTACAAATCTTCAGAGTGCCTTCTTATGGTTTTTTAATCTAACTGTACAAATAAAAAGGCTGGCCGTAATTATAATAATAAAGATATTTGAATGTTATTGAAGTATAAGTTAGAGATAGCTATTCAGCATTTATTGATTTATAAACATCTAATATTTTATTAACTCCTAATAGTGTTGCGTGCGCGATAGCCGGCGTCCTTGTATCTAGGGCTATACTTAGAGGCTATTCGTACTATAGACATTAGGGACGTTAATATTTCAATAGAAGTTACGTAGCAAGGGCGGATAGTCACCAAGGTCACGATTCAACGGTCACTATACCCTTTAACTAGTAAATAGTCGATAAATATCTGTTAGAATTGTAGAAGTTACAAGTATATTAGCAAGTAGAGATAGATTAAGCTACTAATGTGTGTAGGCTCATGCATAATTTATATGATCATACGGTGGGCCGAAATATAAGGTGTAATATCACATTAAATGTCATCGTTAAAATTATGTTTTTTCTCCTACATTAGATTTTTATTTCAAAGTTTTCATCGCGTTGTGAATATATGAGGCCGACTGTATGTCTGTGTTGTTTTAGATGCTTTGTCGAAACCGATCCATTATCCCGAACGAATATTCACGTTCGAAGCCTCCGATTCTGACGACGAGCTGCGCTTGCGCATACAACAGGTGAGATGCCGCTAGATTATGACAATTGATTCCACAGAGAAAAAAAAAAAACGTGTCGGCTTGTAACTGAGGAAAGGTTGAATTAATAAATTTAATAAAAATTCAAAATTCCGCTTTAAAATACCTACATTTTTTCCTCAATGTATTAAATGACTAGTTTTCTATATACAATTAAATGACATATAAAAATAAAAGTTAATAAATATTTTTCTATATGTTAAAAAAAATACATCCTAAAAAAAATAAATAACAGTAAATAATCAGGACGTAGATAACTGTGCAACATGATTGTATTGGATATTTATTCCACATAATTCCAATGAATTGCAATCTAAAATTACGAATCGCACTGAGATTGCACAGAGAGCGCATCCCACAGATTCAGTAGAATTCCGGCATTCCTACTATAAATACATTCGGGGAAATCTCAGAGGAAACTGCTGAAATAATAATTAAAGTGCAGTGCATTGAAATTTCATTAGTGGGGATATGTTTTGCGGGGTAAGACGATAGGACATAGCTCTAACTATAGTTCATAGCGTTGAATGTTTATTTTTTAACTTAGATGGTTTTTGATGATAAGTAATTGCGTAGGCAAAAAGTTTTAGGTAAAATTTGTTTTAGTTCCTAAAATATATTTTTTCAAATTGAATTTTACCTATTTCTGTTCATGCATGCTAAAGTTTATACCAAAAATTATCAGCATCTATTTTATCAAGATTACAAGTAGTGACTGCCTTTTTATTTAGCTTCCACATATACTAACAACATGAAATTAATAGACATTACTCCTTCTAGGACAAAGACGAGGTGGAGTGCCATTACGAGGAGAAAAATGAGAACCTCTTGCCGAATCAACTGGAGTGGAACTGGTGGAGACAGCATTAAGGGAGACCTCGTTGAGAGACAGTACCTTGAGGGAAAGCACCCTCAGGGAAACCAGGATTGATGCCACACCACGTGCCGACTACATCCACACGTTAGAAGCGCAGAGCAGTGTTGACAGTGATGTCATAGCACATAATGTAAGTAGTACCGATTATGATAGAATTACAATGAACCATGAATCGAGTGGGTGAGTTAATTTTGAATCCTTGGCATCCATTTGACCTATTACTTGTACTCAAACTATGATATGTTTTTATGAGAACTTATACTTACCATATAGATTTATCATAAAAGTTTTACGAAATAAATGATGAATAAATAAATTATTGCATTGCATTGAGCAATGCGATAGCTTATTACATTATATTACATTTTTCAACGCGCCCGCTCCGCCGCGCCGAAAACCCGCCACATCCAATACCTATATAATTGATTTCTTTTTTTTTTAATTATAATATCTATTTTTGATGAGCCGCGTACTACCTTCCTGTAATCTTTTTACTACCAGGTAACCCAGTCCTCCGCCTTTCTCACCCATCCTCCACCAGCGACCAAAGCTGGTCTGTTCTTACGCAAGTTGTGAGAGAACAAAAGTTACCGACATAATTTACAACAAACAATCGGATTGATCGGTTAGTCTCATTGTAGACTTTGCCGGTATCCCGCTATCCTCAACCATACATTTTTAATATATTCAACAAATGCAGTAACCACCAAACGATTGTTTTGACATGATAGGACACGTCCCTGCTCTGCGGCGAGAGCGGGTCATCTTTGGAGCGCGGCTCAGTGGAACTGACGGTGTTGTACGACGCGCCCGTACGGAGTATGACGGTCCACATACTACAGGCGAGGGGTCTGCCGCAACGGGCGCAGGGACAACTGCTGCAAACACAGGTCTATAACTTTTTATTTGTATAAGTCAATTATTTCATCGAGCAAATGCTCGATGAAATAATGGACTTGGTGGGATGATATCAACAAACACCACTGATGCAAACTCAGGTACCTACAGCTGTTGCGAACACAGATTTAGATGCAACAAACACATTTGGAGCTGTTAGAAATACAAGTACATCTGCTGCAGACATATGTACAGCTTTGAATACTAAAGTTCATTAATACTCTAACTGATTATTTTACCAACGTAACAACACAGACGACGAATTTTAGAAGTATGAGATTCCATTATTAATTATATAATTAATACTAACCATGCAGATTCGACAACAAGTACCTGAACATGGCTTTAATTTTCAGGTCCGTATAGTTCTACTGCCGTTAAAGAAGCAAAAATTCAAATCCAAAATTCGTAATGGCGAGAATCCCCAGTACATGGAGAGCTTTGTGCTGCACAAAATCAATCCAGGTAAGTAAATAATAAATACCTAAGTGCCATTTAGAAATCTCTGTAAGTATGTAGATGTCTATAAAAGTAGAGTTTAAGAAGGACAAATTCGACTTTACATAGGTACAACAATTGAAGGCACCTTAAGTACTAACAGAGCTTCTTGTCCTTCCTACAGCCTGCAAACACAGGTCTTGAGAGCGTCGGTAGCTCAATGGTGTGGACTATCGCCTTCCTACTGGGAGGGCTGAGGTTCAAATCCCGACACGTACCAATGTGTTTTCGAATTTTCGAAAATAATATACGTTATCCGACTCTCTTACGGTGAAGGAAAACATCGTGAGGGTAACTTCACGCACGCCTGCAAAGAGATTCAAAGGTTGTGCGTGAAGTCGTCCAATCCGCACAGGGCCCGCGTGGACGGCAAGGCCTAATCACCCTATACGGGTAGGCTCGTGCCCCTCGGTGGGGACGTATAATGAGCTGATGATGAGAGCTTCTTGTCGGTTGTTTTTGAGAGACACGATTTTATTAACTTCCCCAATAGGTGTCAAGTGATTACTTGCTCAATGATAGGTGTGCTGAGCACGACGCCCTGTGCCCTGCAGTGATTATGATGGTGTGTTGTGTGTATCCTATGACTTTATATAAGTTCTACATTATAATCTGTAAAAAAAAACAAAAATACATGTAAAGGAGCAGTTTATGAACTAAATATAACACGACTGAACCGCTAGTCGATATTTGACAACATCCATTTAATCTCGAAAAAGGCCCTTACCAAATAATTACCAGAAAAGTTTGTCAAGGTTAAGGTCTTTTAAAAAAATATACCAAAAAATTAACATAAAACCTGTCCAAATTCCAAAGACATTTCTACAAAGTAGATTGTGCTTTTGCAGAGGACGTGCACGGTCTAGGTCTACGTATCCGTATATACGGGTGCGAGCGCATGCGCCGCCAACGGCTGGTGGGCGAGGCGGCCGTCAGCTTCGCCGCTCTTAACCTGGAGCTAGAGAACAGCCTGTGGTTACAACTGACACCTAGGCAGCATCACCAGCCTTCTTTGCAGGTAATATACTATAGTAGGTAATATTCTACTCAATTTTCAGCTACATTTTCAGCATTTCTTTGACAGTATAATTAACCCTTTGACCGCCAATGATGCCTTAAGGCGCCAGACACAATAGATTTTCTTTTGTGTCTAGATTCCCGACGTTCAATGGGTTAAATTATACTTTCATCATATAAATTGTCAAATCAACTTCTTTCCTTCTTGTTCAGGAGAAAAAATGTTAATCTATATCAAAATTAAATCAAGGCTTCTAATGTTAATTTTAAATAAAACAAATGATATTTTAATTCATACATCATATTTAAAGTATACGAGTATATTATCAAAGTCGGTACTTTTTTGGTAATTTCCAGAATGAATGCTAGAAAATTTGTCCATGTATACATTCTACTGTACCATGGACATGATACTACAATGTGTCTGTAATGTTAATGGAAACTGTACAATTATACCAGCTGCCAAAGCTGGAGTTGAGGCAGTCGATGTCGGGCGTGCTGGCCAGCCCGTCGTCGCTGGCGGGCGCGGGCGAGGCGTGCAGTCTCGCGCGCTCCGACTCCGCCTCCTCGTGCTGCAGCGCGCGATCCGCACCCGAGCTACTGCTTGGTCTGCAATACAACCCTACCACTGGACATCTCTCGGTTGAGGTAATTCCCAAGGAATTATGAGGCGTGACATCTCTCATCTTTTTTTTTCGACTGCTGTTGGCCGTAGATGGCCTTTACAGCTTAACTTCATTGGCTAGCACAAACGGCTCTTAGCCTTAACGAAGTCTCTAAGTGAGAATATCTCTCTTCGGAAAGACATTATTCGTTAGGGTATCCATTCCTCAGGAATACCCTGGAGTCACACCACTAAGTTAAGGTTTTCTTTCCACTGATACATCCAGAAAAACTTCTCTCCGGTGAGGTAATCTTTCTGCAAGAATATCCAGGAGAGATATATTCGTTGAAGTGTCTGATGCCACGGAGAGAAATCTCTCTGTTTAAGTACTTAACCATATCGCAGAAATACTTTGGAGTGACATCACTTAGTAAGACAGATATACCTCGTAGAGACTCTCCTTTAAGGCAACTGTTTCGCAGTGGTATAAACCCTACCCTAGAAAAAACCCTAGAAAGATATCTTTCTATTAAGGCGACCGATGTCACAACGAGAAATATCTTTGCAAGGTAAATATTTAACTGGAATACTTAGTGACACGGATCGGGTAGATGAGATGAGGCAATAATTCCTTCAATATTATTCAGAAAAGACTTTCCTTCATTGAGGTAACGTTTCATTAACTTAAGGTAACGTAGGCCGTTTCGCCATCCTACCATCTGTGCTTCACCTGTTGTCGCTTCTTGCTCAGTGGAGCTACAAAAGCAATCGGTAGCCAACAGTTACCAACTTACTTTCTAAAACCAAATACTATATTTTGGCAGAATAGCAAAGTAGTCAGATAAGGTTGACATTGGCTAGAATTCAGAAAGTTTCACTCGTGGCACCCTTACACCCCTATGAACTTAACGTTGTTCTCTACAGATAATAAAAGGCACGCACTTCCGCAAGCTGTCGCCAAACAAGGCCCCGGATACGTACGTGAAGCTGTGCCTCATCAGCTCTCTGGGGATGGAGATGGGCCGGTGCAAGTCCACCACACGCCGTGCCCAGTCCAACCCGCTTTATAAGGAGCTCTTTATATTCCAGGTAAAGAAGTTATTACCGAACAGATAAATCATTTTGGTATTTGAACACAGATAAATCTTTATAGTATTTTCAACATTTCCATCTCCTATTTCCTTTTTTTAAAGGATGGCAAAAACACACGTAGCTTCAACAAAGTGACGATGGTGATATTGCGAAGTCACCATGGAATAAAAATAAACATTCTAAGGGCTTTTTCTTTATTTTCTGTGCTATACATATTCGTCTGGTATACTTACGTGATATCTAAAAACAAAAATATGTTATTTCTGCCTCGACGATCGATTTTAATAAATAAGTTGCGAACATAAGCGTAATATTTAGCGCCAATGGTTTCGGATTACCTATGCAATTATGCAATATAATACAGTCGTAATTGAACTCATTAAACACCATGAAACCAGAAAATTTAAATTATTTTAAATTATTGGTTATTAAGACAGTTTCAATATTATAAAAAATCTATCTTTGACATTTCAACTTAAATTGGTACATTAAAATAAATCGCTCCCGTTGTCCACCAGGTGGCGCTGTTTCAGTTGACCGAGGTGACCCTGATGGTGTCCGTGTGGCGGCGGCGCAGCGTGAAGCGTAACGAGATGGTGGGCTGGTTCTCGCTGGGGCACAGTTCTTCGGGCCGCGATGAGGAACGCCACTGGCTCGACCTCTGCCAGCGGCAAGGAGAACAGGTAAGCTCACATTACTCGTAAACCTATCGCAGTCCATCGTTGGACATAGGTCTCCATCATACTGCGCCAGATATCCCGGTCCTCCGCTTTTCTCATCCAGCCTCCACCAGCGACCATTCGCAAGTCGTCGGTCCTACGCTAACACGCGATCTTCACTCCAGGACTCGCCTGCTCAACGGCTTTCGATCTTGTGACATAGTAACCAACCCACTTCCATTAATATTTATAAATATTTGGCACACATTATTCCGTAAATATTCGTTCATCAATCAGCCCACAATCGTCCACTTCTGAACATAGGTCTTCTCCAATAAGCGCTATCTATCCTAGTCTTGAGCAGCCTACACCAAATTTTTACCATGTTTAACCCATTGAATGCCGGGATTCCAGACACAAAAGAAAATCTGTTGTGTCTAGCGCCTTAAGGCGTCATTGGCGATCAAAGGGTTGAGTACCTACAATCTTATCCAAAACTTAAAAAAGGGAGGGAATGGGAAAGTTTTAGTTCAGGAGTGAACACTATTGTGTTGAAAACTTTATTTCAAATTATTATAATTTCTAAAAATCTCTTATTCGTTGTGGAAATAATCTAATCAGGTGCAGCGCTGGCACGTGCTCCTGGATTCCTGACGTTCGCTCACTTAGCGCGAGGAGGAAGCGCTGGTGTGAACTAACTTGTGACGTCACGACGTGAGCGCGACGCCTGCCGCGAGCCGCTCGGGTGGCAATGACGCCAGCCCGGGCTTTTGGCCCCGCCCACTTTTGGATGTCGCCCCATACATAAAAAAAAATATTTCTCATATTTACTCACACAACCTTATAATCGATATAAACATTGTAATTCATAGCACTTATAAACAGCACCCACTGGTCGACTTTTTGTATCTGTAAAGCCATGTTGAATGCCGACGTCTAAAGAGGTTTGTGGGCGCCTTTTTGGGTTCCGTTCCTATATTGGAAGTGGAACTCTGGTTTTTAATGTTTGGGAGTTTTCGAGGTGGATGTAACACGATGCGTGTCGCTTTGTCCGGAGCGTGGGGCTCCGGTGTCTTCACGGTGAGATATGTCTACTAGTACCACAGATAATATAATATAAATACTATCTAGTACAGAATGTACCCTTCGAGGAGCACGCACATTTCTGACTGAATTTCGATATTGTTATAATATATAGTGTAAGTTTCCCGCAACGTGTTTTGAACGCGAAATTTTCTAAAGCATTGTCGACGTATGAAATACGTAAGATAGGAATTGTAGTTATGTTTAAGGTAGCGCATCTTTAATTTAATGGGATATTCCTGGTAGCTTGGCGTAATGTAGACGATTATGATTTGGTTTGGCGTTTGAATGTTACCGTTTTGTAGTAATTTGTATACTGATGACGAAGACTTGGAGCGCACAATACATGTGAGATAGAATTATGTGTAGATGGATATTTATTACGTAACATTAGATATTTATACAAATACCGATGCTTAGAAATAGAGTCAAGGGTATTCAAACATTTTTCATGTACAATTATGTAACTTGTAAGGTTTTGTCTACATTCGTATATTATAGTATTTGAGACCACAAAAATGTTAAAAAAATATATTTAAAAACAAAAAAAAAACAAAAAACTTATTATGATTTTTATACTTTTATGATAAGGTTTAAATAACACAAATAATCCAAACTGTTAACATTATAGGTACCTACATAATTATAACACAGTGTCAAGCTATTGCTTATAAAGTTCCAAATAATTAATGACTTCTTACATAATAATTACGGTAAATTACTTAATTATAATCAAAATATATAAAGTAGGTATTGAATTTTAAATATATTGCAATTTAGTGTATTTTCCTGATTACCTAAATGGACCCCGCTGTAAAAATAAAGATATTAGACATATTGATTAATCATTACTTTTTTTTAAAGTAAGCTACCTACGTTTTGTAAAATTACTCGTACATTTAATTAAACCTATTAACATTGTTTTTGATTAGTTGAACAGTTGTTATTAATTTTTGTAATAAATATTTTACTTTATTTAGTATGAACGTTATAATATTAATGAATTAATCAAACTTTTAGATTGCGCCTTGATTTGATAAAACATTAACTTACAAGTACTTCTAGGCTAAAAGTTTTCTATGTGCTTGCAATACAATATTTAACATACTTTGATGTTTCATAACAATCAAGTAATCTTAAAAATTAAAACATGGGTTTCGTATATTTTAGTACGCAAATGTGTAGATATAGCATATTTTTAATTTAATTATTTATGCTCTTATGTGAATAGAATAAGTATTTGAATGTTGATAATAATATTTGTTTAATTTTTTTAAATAAATTTGTAATTCTTCTTGTGGTATCTAGATAATATTTTGTTGAATAAATGCACTGGCAACACATAATATTTTGTGTGGTTTTGTGGCTTGTATAATAATGACTATGAGATTTGTAGATATGTAAGTGTAATAATATGCGAAATACACTCATTGAATTCATACATAATTGGGCATCGTCAAATTCAAATGTGAAGAACCCCAAAAGCGGGGATTAGATTTTTATAGCAAACGCCGACATTATAGCCGAGGATAGATTTCACTTTTTTTACCTTCAGTTATCCAGACACAATAAAAACTCTTACTTCTACGCCTTAAGATGTCGTCAAAGGGTTAAAATGTTTTATTTTAAATTTGAATGAAGGTTTATTTACAACGTGGCAAACATTATTAGTTTTAGGTGTTTGTTTATATTTTTTATGAAAATCTCGTATAATTAACGTGTTTGGAATTTTATGTTATATAATATGATTTATGGTTCTTATAAAAATGTATCGACTGTCGATGCCTATTAGGTAGGCGTAACTGACCAAATTTACTAGACATAAGACTTTTTCAAGTTTTCAAATATATATATAATATAACTTAAAGTTTTCCCTGCAGATCATTAGATACCTATAGTATTTACAAAAAACTGTTATTGATTTACTTACTGTATAAAATAGTTTATTTCAACGGATACGAACGTAGATATTTATTATATTTAAATCAATTATTATCGAATCTGTATTTCGTATGTACCTACTATTTAAAGTAAATGTAATTAAAGTATGTACTAAAATGGTAGCTTGCTATACCTACGCATACTTTTTATGCTTCTAGAAAATATGTTCGTATACCAGTCATTTGCAGGCAAAAGCTAAAAAAGGTCTGTTTTATTTATAGCTTTACTGCGCTAAATATTTTACGTACTAGCACAGATTAAATAATATATACTATATACTAACCAAAACAAATATTGTGTACAATTCAAAATCAAACATTAAATCATAAACTGTTTTAAAATTTACTCAATCAGCCTGCATGTAACAATTTCTATATATCTACTTCATTGTTACCAACATGCCAATACCTGATAAGTAGGTAGGTACTTTTATGTTATCGTTTAAATAACTACCTACCTTTTTAACCGGTAGTCCGAACTTATGTAATTTTACATTTCATAATCCTTAGCCACGCTTATACTAAACAGCATAAAAGTATCTATAAAATTTTACCTCGCTCTTGTACAATAGGATCATTTAGGTTTTTTAATATAGTACCTTTCAGATACCTAAGCATTGCATTAAAAATGCTTCGAACATTTCATTCGATTTGAGGTCTTAATAATAATAATTTAGGTTTTTGTTCTATAAAATAATACTCGACATCAGTTTTAGTAGGTAATAAATTTTTTGAATGTATAAATGGTTTTCTTGAATTTGTTCAATTGCATCTTCGTGTTGTTACCTATAAATGTTTGAAAATATTAAAATTCTTAATAAAATCACTTTATACAATTTTCCTAAATATTGTTTCATTTGATGCTTCCGCAATTACTTGAACTTAGTTTCCTTCGTTGTCGCCTTCTACTCAAGCAGGTGGCGATTAATTTTCTGACTACTGCTGGTGTTGCGCTACGAATAGCTAGTTCCAAAAATAATCATTTTGATGATCATCATTAAAAAAAAATGTGGAAAGTTTGAAAGAGAATGGTACAAAATTTGATACATATTTCAATCATAAGTAGATGCAGTTAGAAACATGGCAAGTAACGCCCTCCGCTTTGCTTGGCTCTTTTTGGCAGCGACCCAATGCCATCAGATTGGTAATTGTAGCAATGCAATCCGTGAACAATTGAAAATGGCTATGTTCTCTGTCTCCCTCCCATTGAAAATGAAAATGAAAAGTGTTTATTCAGTTTAGGTCCTTATAGAACACTTATGAATGTCAAATGAAGCTACCACTGGTTCGGGAGGTAGTTTTCCACTGAGAAGAAACCAGCAAGAAACTCAGTAAATTTTTGCACTTCCCTCATTGTTATGCTATGAGGGAAGACCAACATAGCAAACCCATTAGTTTATAATTTTACAATAAAGTACAAAGTAAATATAAAGATACAATATAAGTAAGTTTAATAAAGGTCAAAATCCTATATTTACAAAAGATATCCTAGCTTAACATAATAAATCTAATTTTTAAAGAGCTAAAAGAAACATTATCCAATTTCTGCTTTAATTTTGATCAAATAGCTACCTATTACATGATATTATATTAAGATAATTTGTTTCATTCAATAGAAATGTTGAAATGATAATGATGTGTTAGGTATTTGTAAATTGGTAGGTACGTATTTCGTTAACTACACTACTTAATTGGTATCAAGGGCACTCCTATCAACAGGCCACAGCTGCCCTGATAATAATCGACATGGTACTTAATGAACTTAATTGTCTTTTCGTGTGCTATGTAAAACTTTAATGGTGTTTGTTTCGGCTTAAATATACAGAATCCATATATACAGTAAACCACAAAGGAAGACTAAAAACTTTAATTAGACGTCATTCTGTCTACTTTACTTAAAAAAAAAGAAAACATACCTGTATATTAATTTGGAACTATAGACATGAAAGGAAATTTCCGCACTCTGTTTAAAAAATATTGCACGCAAGGCAGTATACTGGGTCTGAAATATTTCTACTTATACCCCGACGTAGTGTCAAGGTAGGTTTTAAATATTTCTACATTCTTAACGAGAGCGAGAGAGAGAAGAGCGTCGGTGGCTCCATGGTGTGGACTGTTGCCTTCCGATTGGGAGGGCCCAGGTTCAAATCCCGCACGTAACAATGTGATTTCGAATTTTCGGAATTATATGTTGTACGTTATCCGACGCTCTTACAGTGATGGAAACATCGTGAGGAAACTTGCGCACGCCTGCGAAGAGATTCAAAGGTTGTGCATGAAGTCGTCAAATTCGCACTGGGCCTGCGTGGACTACAAAGCCCTATACGAGTAGGCTCGTGCACCTCGGTGGGGACGTTTAATAAGCTGACGACAACGACATATTTAACGGTTTATAAACATACGTTGGTAACTGTACATAACAGAATACAAAATGAATATCCTAGGAAGTCTTCGTTGCAGTTGGTTGTCATAACAAAAAAGCAAATAAGTATATATTTATTATTTGAGTATTGTTTCTTCCGATATAGATGTTTCTGGGGCGCCACAATGGTTTTTACGCTGGCTTTAGCGTTTTTCATTTCGTTCCGACTCTACGTTCGCTTCTTGGAGAATCCTACACGAATCACCATCGAAAACCAATACGCATCTGTCAAGAACTTCTCCTACCCATCCATAACCATCTGCACGCCAAACCAAGTCACCATCAGCTCTATAGAGTATTTCAAGAAGACATTTGTGTAAGTGTTATTTTTCCTTACATGAACATTTAAGAGTTCCTAAGTATGAGTAGATACCTACATTTAATTAGGAATCTGTTTTTTATTATTATAAATATAATTACACATATTTCTTTATAGAGTACCTAAGTATTAATTGCACCACCGCTTATAAGTACATAATCGCGGTGAAAAACAAAAAAAATGCATCGTTTTTTGGAAGTTTTTGGCTTGTGCACGCTAATCTATTGAGCATATTTTTATGTGTAGAGACGACGAGTCTAATAAATAATAATGATATTTAAGTGCATATTATGAACTTAGGTATTTATGTAGAGACTCCTATATGTTTATGCGTTATATTATAGTAAAAGTTGCTCACATAGCCGTCTTATAGGTACCACACTCGCTTTAAGAGTAAGTGGTGACGTTTTGAAGCTTAAAATGTAACCTTTAAGAACTTAGATAAACAATAACTTACGTTGATATTTCTGCGTGATTGTACATGTAGTTACTCATACTCAAACATTTATTGCCAAACCATAATGTACATAAGATTTTACATAAAAGTGAAACCAGTGTTATGGACCCTGTTGGGCACGCAATATGAGGACTAGGAGAGAGGAAAAATAACATTAAGTTAGTTTATTGTTTATCCTCAGTTTCTGAGCAATACACTCCGCTTAATCTGGTCTGATTTAAGAAGAATAATATTTGATTGCAGTGACGGCACAAATAATCTTTCGACAACACTGGACAAAATGTTCCCTCAATTATTGGGGTTCTATCGACCGATAGCAAATCTCCACAAAAATCAGATGATCGAACTGCAGAACCTGATTGCTCTCAATCGATATACGGTAATATCAATCTATCAATGTAAGTAATTATATTGACTTGTGTAAATAGAGATGTTGCATAAATTACTTCATGCACTGATAACTAAATATAGGTACATTTCATACTAGCTGTGACCCGCGGTATAAGATATTCTCTCGCAGTAAAAATAACTGAGAATCCTTTCGTTAAGTCACGCGGCGCGATCTTTCTGCCCATACCTATTTGTATTGGAAATTTACTCAGATAACAGAGGTGGTGAGCTCCCTGCCTCAGCCGTGCAGTGAGTTCCTCAAGTTATGCAGGATGGAGCACAAGGTGTACCCAGGCTGTCGCGGCCTGTTCACCCCCATACTGACCACACATGGCCTTTGCTGCACCTTTAATAACAAATACCATTTGGTCAATAAGAAAAAGTAAGTTATAATATAAATATAGGTAGATATTACCTTATAGTCGGTATAGGTAACGCGAATAGGGACTGACAAAAAACGTGTTTTAATATATGTTTAGGAACATGGCAAACCCGCATTTCGTCGAGCGCAAAGTGACAGTATCGTCTTTCACGAACCCACTGACCGTGGTGGCGGACTGCAACCCCGCAAACGCTGTCGACGGTACCATGATCAACGCTGGTAGCATACGGGTAATGACTACACAAATTATATTACATAAAATACTAACTGTGCCTCGCACGGTATAAGATATTCTCCCGCAGCAAAATGTATTTAAGGTGTCAGCTAACTTTATAGGTTTCATTAAAATCGGTTCGTTAAGGCGCGCAGCTCACGCGATTAGAAATCTGCGCCGTGTGGTTTATTATTAGGTACTTTATTTCTCTAGAATAAAAAGATTTTGCTAAAATAAATGTAGCCTAAGTTTGTATTTATTACATCAGCTATCCTATTACAGTCCGGCTATTTCAGAGAATATTATTATTATTTGTATGTATAGATTATGAAACGAAGTTAATAGTTGAGAATTCGGCTATTAACTATAGTACAAATATTTGTGTGCATCAGTGCGTGAACATTTCTGCCTGTATTGGTCGCGGTGTTATACATTTGTAAGTACTTACAATTTCACTTCAACCTATCGCAGTCCACTGCTGCACCAGATATCCCGGTACTCGGGTTTTCTTATCCAGCCTCGACAAGCGACCTTTCGCGAGTCGTGAATTACTTATAATATATCACAAGTTTAAGTTATATTTTCATGATTTTCTTGCGCTTCTTCTTGTAACAGACTGTAGGAGGACTGTGGGTGATAAAAAAACACTATTTTGCAGATTTTGTTCACCGACTGGACTGAATTCCCATCAGATGATAGTACAAACTTGGTACCAACGAACTCGGAAACATTGAATATTATCTATTCTACACACACATATTGCTCTGCGGACGTATTAGCTCTACAGCCAGAAAGGTAGGTGGTATCTTAAGGTTGAAGCGTACTACAAAACAAACACATTAACGGTACAAGCATTTACTTATCTGTCCGATATAATGGCAAAGATAATTCAAATAGATAGGTAATGCATAAAATGGTAAGGCTACACCATCTTCTTTCCTGGCCCATTTGAAAGACGCTAAACAGATTTCGTTTTGTTGGTAGTTACCTACAATTAACTAAGTACTGATAGGCTTTACTGATAATAAAAGTTTCAGTGTAGCGCCTTACAACCCATGACACATGACTTGCTCAGGACCCTAAAAAAATTGCCTTCTTTATAGTGGAGAATCCTGAATTGGATACTGTCTGTTCTGGAGGGAATGGGCAGTTATGTCGCACTCCTACCTCACTCACCTGGGTTTTGCACTTCGGCTTGTGTCGTACTTATCCCACCACCTTCCGTGAGAGCTGATCGCATCTTTATTCTATCATAATTCTTGTCTGTGTTTGAAAATTCATCCTTATTCCTATCGCCCAAATAGTCGCAAATGCAACATGGTGGACGAAGGATCGCTGCAGTATTTCGGAGAGTACCACAACTCTGACTGCGATCACCTGTGCTTGGTGCGCGCCGTGGAGCGCGCTTGCGGCTGCCTCGTCTTGTTCGTGCCCAACTCCTACGGCGTGGGGCATACTTGCAACGCCACCAACATCGAGTGCATTATGAAGGTTAAAAGTGCGTAGCTTAATGTTTTTCTATAATTTGGTTCAGTATTATTTTAAAGCCAGATCTCAGTAACATTTAAATAAATGGGCCGGGTGCTGGTGTGGGATGCTACCTGTTCAGACACACTAGCCCCTTCCCATCTACATGGAACCAACAACAGAGCTGGTGCGGCGTGTGAAGCGGCTGAAAAAGCCAAAACGTGCAAATACAGGGGTCTAGGCTCTGAATATGACTTTGTCCCATTCGTGTCGAGACCCTTGGTCCGGGGCCCTAGCGCTATTAGGCTTTTAAAGAAATTTCCAAACGATTAGTCGACATTACTGGAGACCGAAGATCTGGCAGCTACCTTGGTCAAAGAATTAGTTTAGCGATTCAAAGGGGTAACGCTGCCAGTGTCTTCGGAACTTTACCAAAGGGGGGTTCTTTTAATTATTTTATTTAATTATATATATTTTTTTTATTTAGTTATAATATTTAATTTTTAAGGTTTTTAGTTGTTAGTATTTAATTTATTATCGATGTATGATTATCACGTTTAATAATAAGATATACTTTATAACTTAAATAAATTCTATAAAAATCATTAATTTATGGATATTAACCGGATAGTTTGCATAATTTTACGTTTCAGTCTATAACGTGCCACTATAAGACGTGTCGTAAATATTCTATCACGCAGGCAAGGATAAATACTTATAACTTAATCGGACATAATATATCCTATATATTACCTATATTGTCTGGAATAATATCTACATATTGAGGTGCAAAAAATGATTTTAAAAAGGCTTTTAAAATTTATATTATCATTGAGTGCAGAGTAAACCTAAGTTGTTGCACATACAAGTACAGATAACTATCATACTAATATGTGGAGTGTAAATAGGTGGTCGGCACTTCGGCGTACCTATGATTTCACAAGGATTCATGACGCGACTTATAAAGTGTGTCCTAATATAAAAAGATTGGTCACCAGTGAACAAGGGTCGTCACGGGCAGGACGACAAGTGCGAGTGCCCTGGGGACTGCGAGTCGCGGCGCTACACAGTCGAGATGACCATCGGCAACCTGAAAAGCGTGCCCTACATGCTTAGTAGTTCTTAGTAAGTTACTATGACATGTCAACGATAAGAGATTTGTTGTGTTGACCCACAGCACAGATTTGTTGTATTGAGATGTCTGTGGGTTGACTCCTTTTTTAGGACTCAATAATCACCTGCTATCTACATGATAATAAATAAATAAAAAATATAAATTTGGTTCTGAACCTAATACTGCAATCAACTAAGAAAAATGCCCAGTGCAACATTAGTTGTACTACTATAACAGCCATAGTCCACTATTGGAGTAAAGGCCTCGGTGGTCATAATCTCCACGCTTGGCAGGCGATTTGAAAAAAGCAGTTCCATCGAGTTTCCAAAACAATTCCCCATTTTTTCAGAACCGCCAAGTCGGTAGATTAATACATAAAATACAATTAGAATTGACGATTTAAAAGTTTATTTTTATTTGAATAAAAGTTATTTAAGTGAGTATTTTAATTTATTAAAATATTGTTTTTTTACAGCCCCCAACTCAACGACAGTTCCGCCATAATGCACTTCTTTTTCCATAAAGGGGTATACGTCCAACAAAAACAAGAAACTGTAATTGCATTTATCAGCCTTATATGTAAGTTGAAATTTAACAAAAAAATCCTCAAAAATTGCTTTACGTAATGTACCTGAGCTATCCCCTAGGTACTCATAGATATCTTAATTTTAAGGGCTGTATTGTCTTTCAGTATCTACTATAAGAACAGACACTAAAAGTTGAGTATATTGCTCAGTTAAAGCTTATATTAGGTAGATGTCATTTTTATATATACAGCCAGTAACTTCATACAAAATATGCCATCTACCTACTTCATCTAAAAATCGAATGATAAAATAAATTTATTTTCTTTCAAGCAAACCTCGGAGGAGTATTTGGGCTGTGCGTAGGTTGCAGTGCATTGAGCGTTATAGAAATTATTTTCTATGTCTATATTTACGTGCGAAATAAAATTAGAAAATATATAGAAATGAAAAGAATTGCACCCGTGGAAACATTGCACTAACCAGTATAAAATGTGTAATATTTATGTTTTTCCAAATGTTATTTTTCAAAGTAAGTGTTATCCTAATAAAAAAAATGTAATATAGCATTATATACAGGTTAAAGTAATATATTTTTATTTTTTTTATAGTTACTCAATGTAATTCGAAAATGGTATGAAATATTGTATTTCCGTGTTGAGTAAGGTTTTATGTAAATAAAAGTCCAGATCCAGGTGTATGTAACAAATTTATATTTTCTGATTTACATATATATTTCACTATATCCGACGATAAATTTCCCCAATAATTTTATCAAATATATTGCTTTGCTAAATTTCATGAAAAAATACAAAAGTATTCTATGATTGCGTTACGAAAAAAGTTTCTAGAAAAAATTACATCTCTCTTAACCACTAAGATGATTATATTATGCGAAATAACGTTCGTCTGCTATATAAAATGTCGTTTGTATACGAAAGTACCGCGCACTATTGCACTAAAGTTACATGATTTCGATAAATACAATATACACTAAATAAATATTCATTGATTTCTGTCGTTTCTATTCAATAATACTTCAAAGTAAATGACGGGTACAACTAAACCTATAATCACGACATACAATCAATATTTGGCTTAGTATTTAAAATAAATCTACAATAAAGCAAGTAAAGTAATAATTTGGTCTAAGTTACGAATATTATAATTATTTTTTAAGTGCTCTTAATCTAATTATTGCCTTAAAATTAATATATTTTTAAATTCCAGTGGTCTTAGTATTAAGGATCATGTAGCTCATGCCTTACTTTCACCTTGTATACAGTTACAATTGAGCACTAGCAAGCCGCGCCGCGTCGGGGGCCAACAATGGATAAAGAGAATACAAGAATAAATATCCTAACATTCAAAAAGCGCCATCTAGCCTCAATTTAAGCCAGGAGCTTGTATTACGAGTAACTTTTTTGTAAATACATATTATACACATAAAACACCCAGACCAATACAAACGAACATGTCCAAGGACACAAATGTTTGTACTGCACGGGGTTCAAACCCGTTAACCTTGGTGCAATAACTTATCACCATTACAATACAACGGTCGTCAAGAATTGTTGAACCAATATCAATCCAAGATGGCCGCCGACGCGGGCGGGACGCGAGCCCGCTTCACTGGACGTATCACAAAGTCGCTTACAACAACGTTACACTACCAGTATCTAAATGGAACGGTACAACGTTACACCAACATTGAGCTAACTTACAAACAATATATTAATTATTCTTTAAGTAATCTGTTAGTTTACGGTTAACTAAATATTTGACATTGTTATCCTGAGAGTAGACGTAGATAATGGCACTAAGTTTATTATGACAAGATAATATGCGATCCAAAGGTTTGTGCCTTGTCTTACGAATATTGTGCAAAAGAGATCTTTCACATAATTTAATATAAAACGCACCATTTACTCTAGCCTCGCTAGATTAATAGATATATAAGCACAACTCGAAATAAAATCCCTGAAATGCTTTTAAATAAAACTCTGTTTTATTTTCCATCATCACAATTATTATTTCTGCATTAGTACAAATTATTTTTTTAATATAAAAATATCTCCCTTCAAAAGCTCATAAATTGACTCTGTAGATTGGCATCGCTAGGCCAATATAGTGTTTATACTAAGATATAAATACAAAAGCACATAGTGAGCAAAATGTTACCTAAATAGCTCAATAAATAAAATTGACCGCCGTTACTTTTGCCGGCTGAGTCATGTAGACAGAGAAGAGAAAATGGAAGGGACCAACAAGAGAGTAGAATAAATAAGTTTTTCGCATAATGGACTTGTAAGCACGCGCTAAGTCCGCGCCGTCGTCTCACGTCGACGCAGTTTAAAAGGCACTCGCTAAAAGCGTCGGTTCCGCTTTCGCATTTACCTACCACAGGCCACCGACATAATACAACATTACCATAATATTAAAACAGATTTTAGACAGTATTTTGGATAGAACAGTGCCTTCATTGATCAATTTTAGCTATTTTTTCTATATCGCGGACAATCACCTTATGACGTCGTAACAATGAAACATTTGTGCCTCGTATGTTCACGAATATGTTCTGTCCAAACTATTAACTGCAAGGATTCCAGACACAATAAAAAATGTATTGTGTTAGTTGGTATCTCCATCTGCGGTGGTTAACGGTTAAATATTCTAGTCGAGTTATGGACACATTTTTAAAATAACGGTTTCTATTCATACATAATTGTATTTATGGCACTTCCTAAAATCAAATCAAATCGGGCACTGTTTACAATTTGAATTAAAAATACCAATTCTACAATTTAACTTTAAGACAAATCTGTTCCTGATTTACATAGTTAGGCAATTCTTTGATTCATAAATCCTAATAATTAACCCTTCAACCGCCAGTAATTAGACACTATCAAATCAATTGTCTGATCGACATACGTTCTCAAAGGCTGTCGAAGCCGTACTGTTCTATCTGTTATCTGTTATTTCTACGGCGGTATAGTTAACGTGCTACCTATCCAAAACGCATCTTTCACGTCGCCACCCCCCATCAGAGGCCGTCGAACAGCGGATAGGTGGCGTCCAGGTGTTCTCAAAGGCTGTCGAAGCCGTACTGTTCTATATGTTATTTCTACGGCGATATAGTAAACGTGCAAACAACGCCACCCCCCATCAGAGGCCGTCGAACAGCGGATAGGTGGCGTCCAGGTGTTTTAGAGGCTGTCGAAGCCGTACTGTTCTATCTGTTATCTTTACGGCGGTATATTAAGTGTGAAAACAACCTATCCAAACGCCATCTTTCACGTCGCCACCCCCCATCAGAGGCCGTCGAAGCCGTCGAACAGCGGATAGGTGGCGTCCAGGTGTTCTCAGAGGCTGACGAGGCTGCCGTGCGCGTCCGGCGACGGGTGGTCGGGCGCCGCGCGCTGTTGTTGGGCGCACGGGTGCGGGTGCGGGTGGACCGGGGTGAGGCCGGTGCCGCCCTCCATCAGGCTGTCGAAGTTGAACGGGATACCGTTGGACGGTGTGCTTATCTCGACGCCGGGCGCGCTGTTGCCGCCGACTGCTTTTATCTTGTGCGTCTGGAAGGGTGGCGGTCTATTAGTTTTACGTTCGCACGATTGATATTGTGGATTGTGTGTAGATTATACATAGTCTGTTTGTAATGTTAAAATAACTACTTTTTTTATAGCATTCGCAGCCTGTAATATGGGTACGAGTACCAAACAACGCGTAAACATACTCATATATATAACTTCTTGTGAATACATACATATTATACATAGAAACATCCAGACTAATATAAACAAACATGTCCATGCACACATATACAAATAAAACCAAAATTTTGAGCATGTGTTTAAATATATTACATTATTTATTAACAGACTTAAAAAGTATTTAATAGTTTTTAATATGTTGACTTCAAAACTGGATTATGTATAGCATACCTGTGCGGGGTTGGTGTGTATGGGCACTTGGAGGAAGGTAGGCCGGCTGGGCCTCGCGACGGGCGCGTGGACAGCGCGGACACCAACTGCCACCACCGATGGGTTCGCGCCGACAGCATATCCTGGAAACACAATTAACAATACATCAATATGATTCAGTTTCACATTGTTTATATATCGCAGCTTTCATATTATAGGGGCACAATTCAAAAACATGATTGTTGGGAAAACGCGTTTGTAGATGCTCGAGCCCTTCGGTTCTCACAAAATCAGTCATAAATAAATTAAAACATTTATTGCAAAATAATAGAATATTATAAGAGTATGTTCGTTAGTTATAATTTACTTATCAGATATTAAGTTTATCCCAGCATTATTAAAATGTGACATTTTACTCGAAATGTGAAAAGGCACAAACTAAGTTTTCGCGGCTTCATTGCACGTTCTGACCTTCTATCAAGTGCGCATGTAGATTGTTGATTTTTGGAACGTATATAAGTAAAACTCAAAAATACTAATTTTTGAGTTGTGCCCCAATAGTATGATATGTGCGATATTATGATAAGGGGTTCGATTCCCGGGCAGTACAAACATGTATGTGCGTGAACAGTGACGTGCCTCCATATATGGTAACAAGCAATGCACACCCTGTGCGTTCAGACAACCCGAAAATTAGCCATCATGTAAAATGATTCTCACTTATTCGGCCATTTTCCTCTACAGATTTGAAACCATTGGCGATCTGCTGTCAATTATTTATTGTTTTTGCGATTAGTGCAGTTCGCATTCCCTACTCATAATAGTTTTATTTGTTTCAACACGTTTCACGAGTTTTTTTGGATAGTGAACACAGTTAAAGAACAAACACACGGTTAAAGTTGTAAAGTAACCGATGAAGTTGTCAAACTAAAAAACAATAAAATAAGTACTAATAGTATACGTATATTAGTATAAATCTAAATTATTTTATGTACCTGTTTGTTGTCTGGTATTATTACATTATCTTTAGATAACTATTTGTCAAGGTCATTCAGTAAGTAAATATTAAGATTTCTACATAAAAAAAATGTTTGTACTTTGAAATCCTAATTTAATGGGACTCTATTATGGGCTTGTTGTTTGAGTGCATAAATGTGTATAATATAAAATTACTAAAATAATATGCCATAAAAACGGTCAATTATTTCCCTAGGCCTCTAGGCTGCTTAGAACCGGATGTTTGGCACTCACTAGGGGAGGCCTTTGTTCAGCAGTGGACGATGGTGGGCCGACTGATGAGTACACTCTCGAGTTAACAAGCTAATAAAATATTTGTACTAACTTTTTGTCTGGCATCGGCGATGTGAAGATATCGCTATCCAGCCCGAGCACGGGGTCCACACTCGTCTCCACCGCTTCCACCTTCACCGCACTCCATCCTCCGGCAGTTCGGGGTACTCGTAGGGCTCGTTGAATGGCTTCACATCCGGCGGACTGACCGACCGCTTGCTCAGCCTGCACGAAGCCAGATGATGTTGAAGCACCGACTGCAACTGTTCCCTCTCAGCGCCCAGCCTCCTCAGTTCGTCTTCGAGCGAGCGTTTCTTCTCCTCGAGTTTGTCGGTTTCGTCTTGCAGCTCGTTGGTGTGGTCGAGCCTGCGTTTGCGGCACCGTGCGGCGGCCATTTTGTTGCGTTCGCGGCGTAGCTTCCTGCGTTCCTCCTCCTCGGGGCTGATGTCCTGTGGGGCTTTGGTGGGTCGCCGGCCGCCCATGTTGCGTCGTTTGGGCGGGCAGGCCGGGGCTGCTGCTGCTGTCGCCGCTGGCGGAGAGCGGGCCCGGCGACACGTGCAGCGCCGTCGTCGGGCCCGACTCGCAGTAACCCACCTGGTTCAGGATGCCTGCAATGGAAGAGACCACGAGTGAACTTGATGTCGCTGTATTGCTGCTGTCAGCCGTGACTTGGAGGCTTAGATAAATAATAAACTTATAAGATGCACAATCTCAGTTGTGTCAAAATTATGCCCCATCCGTGAGTTGAGCAAAATTTTCATTAATAATATAATCATGTCGCTCGCTACATGTAATAGTGATATTGTAGTGCTTTTGGTTTGTACCCTTTAAATGACGCCTTAAGGACAAAATTGTATATGTGTGTCAAGTGGCTCGGACATTTTTTGGTTGATATTTCTTCGTGATTGTGCATCTGGTTAATTTAATGTTCATCTAAGCCTGGAGGACTACATTTTAAAATGACGATTGTAAAGTGTCCTGTAAAGACTATATAATTGAATAAAAAAATAATTGAATTTGAATTTGACCGTGTCCTTGTGTGTGTCATGTACTTTTCTCTGACCAAAAAGTTTTCAACATTGACACCAGCACCCACTTCTTATGATAAATGGTAACAGTCGATTTATTATACCAATGAGTAGAGAGAAACGGACTTTAATGTCCTTTGCCATGGTTTAAAAAAAAACTAAAACCGAATCTAAAAATCAATAACACTGTAAGTATAACACTACTTATTCCATTCAAATTGAGTTGCTGGGCATCCAAGCTATTAGACTCGAACTAAGCAATGCTTACAGGATAACTTACATAGAAAACCAACAACTATAAGACAAATGATGTACTTGTAATTTCGTACAACGAAACGTTTACGTAAATAATTCAACTTATGCGTGAAACTCCAATTAGGCTTATTTATCTATACAATAATACCAATCAATCAAAACGATTAGTTACCGCTTAACTCGTTGTAGTAGATAACACGACAAAGTAACGAAATGCAATCGATAATGTTGTAGGTCGTAACCGATAATTTGATGACGTTAGATCAATCGGTAACCACAACTTATGTTTTTAATTTTTATAAATTTGTACGAATTGTAAATTTTTTGACGTTAAATAATGGAAAGTTTGATGGAAGTTACCAGAACAGTGGTTTTATCTGGTTACCTCAATTTTAAGCCAAAATAAGGATTGTTGTGATCTGGATTGAAAGGTGCGACATGCAGTGAAATTACTTTATGACTTCTTATAATATTAAGTTCCATGTTAGAAACTGCGCTGTGGTCAATCACGGGTATATTCAATAGTTTGAACTTTCCATCAGCTGTTTTTTGCATACTTGCTTGATTACTTACTTTTGGCAAAAAAAAACAAGAGATACTAAATTTTCGCAAAAAAGAAACTAATCTGCCAAGTTGTGACGTAGTTATTACGTAATAATTTATAATTAATATCACCGCTTTTATCATAATTAGTTACCCAGCTTCGTCAAAACTTATTACCTAGCAAATTCAAGTACAAATATAATGAGCCATGTAAAATTATACAAATGTATTCAACGGGGCGCTAGACCTGCTCCCATGGTACCCAAGTTGCCCACGCACCCCACACAACATTGTCAGTACTAATGCCCATTGAATATTCATTCAATCATGCTTACTAAGAAAGGTACGAGCTAGAAAGCGAATTATTGTTAATAACATTATATTGACTTGTTTATCTCATTATCCTTTATCCAATTTAAGAAAGAACCCTTAAGAAGACCGCGCAATCAATTTCAGTCTATTTTTACATTTTCAAGTGGGTCAAGTGTAAGTTCCTAAAAAATGGGGGATACCTATGTCTAGCAGTGGATTCCAATAAATTTAAATGAAGTTAAAGCCTTAAATAGTTAACAAAGGTCGGTCATAACAGCTATGCTTTTTGTATAGCTGTGTTCTAGACTGATGGGCGAGGCAGTGAAATATCTAGATGGATTCTATGACTTAACATACTTTGACTTAACGTCCGGACTAATATAAGTAATCATACTAAGATTTTACATTACCATTACTAAGATTTCTACGCCACAAATAGCAGATTATAAGTAACGAAAATCTTGTAAAACCACATTCTCAGAAATAAGTTTATTTCATTTCATACTATACTACGCTGTAACCACTTTTTCAGATTGTTCTACAGCCGACAATTTCGACTAACCATCGGGTTAGTTCTGTCAGAACTGCCTGCTTGATTGCTAACTTTTTGAAGACACAAAAGCAATCAAATCGGAAGTGAGAATTGCTAGTATAAAACTTTTGGGGCCGAAGCCAACGGCATAACCGTAGTGCATGCCGAACAGCTAACAGGACTCTTTAGTCTGAAGAACTCAACGGGGTATTTTTGCAGATGGTTGCCAGCTTAGCAAAGTATATTCAACGCGCCTTTTGGTGTTCCAGAGTGAGACTCGAATCCGGCGAAAAGTTCAACAGAGTATTTTTACAGGTATCGCAGAAGGCCTTTTATGCTTCATTGGGGCAAGCACAGATGGTAGTCAGCTTAACAAAGAGTATTCAGCCTCCCAGAGTAGGACGATCTTAGTGCATTGCAGTGGTCTTAGTTGCGACGAAACTTTCCTTCATATCTTCTGTGTATCTGATGTATACTGACCGTAATGGGTGTTCGCGTGCGTGACGGAGGGCGGCACGAAGCCCGCGTGGCTCGCCTGCTCGTTGCGACAGTTGCTCAACTCGATGTATGTCTGCTCGAAGTTGCGCAACTGGGTGGGGGTGATGGTCGCCGTCGTGCGGGTTGGGACCCCCGACTGGAGGCCCTCGAGGTTCGCCAACTGTTCACAAGAGAGAAGCAAAGTCAGAATGCGTGTGTCAGGTGATTTCATGTGTTCACAAAATACTTACACGTGAGAACGTGTAAAATATACTTTATGCACGCGCTTATATGGTTAAAAGCTAAACTCAATATTAAACATCTAAGTAGAAACTAGAAAACCATGGATGACCAGAGTAATGGTGTAATTATCGTCATGGTACATGCTGACTGGAATACCTATACGGTGTCATTAAATGTAATCGCTAATTTATGAATAATAGAATTATTAGCGTTATAAAGTTTATTTTTCTTTTATATCCATCGCTATAAGTTACTATAACTGATCTGATGACATACAAAAACTCTTGAATTTACTACAATTTAACTGACATACATATAAATCGACGAACATTATGCAATGTTTATTTATCTTCAATCGACAGCTACTGCTTCCACATGCCAATCAATATTTATCAGCACAATATTTGCATAACACAAGTAAAACAATGAAAACACACGGATACAATTACACATTACTATAGAATTGAAACTTTTAAAATAGTTTATGCGCATTGAGTATAATAAGCCTAATTGATTGTTACGAATGAATTCTCTTGTATTTATTGAGACATTACCTTTCTCTACATTAAGAATGTATTTCGAACGTAAGTTTTCCTTTGTAAACCTTTATTTAATAATAAGTTAATAACTGAGCACTCTTTGAAAGGTACAAAACAGTTGGTAGTCTTTTTTCCTAGCTCACTACTGCGTTGGCGGATCACAGCCTTGCAAAACATTTGGCAGATAACGTGTAACAGATTTAAATACTATCTACTAACTTGTCTGCAAAGCGTGGAACTTATGAAAAAAAGGTTCACTATTGTAAAATAGCACCTAAGCCCATTAGGGGACTGTCACGGGCAGGTAATTTAAGGTCCAAATAACCGATGATAACGAGGCTAACTGATATCAAATTATTCAAATTGTTCATACTAGAATAGTAGACCAAAAAGGATTGCTTTTGGATTTCTAGCGTTGCAACACTGTTTTTCCACAAATAAAACCAATTTTACTCAACGTCCTATCTACAGATTTATTCGATACACACGTGCACATTCCGCATTTAATGCTTAGTTTGTATTATAACACCTGCCATACGGTGAGGGTTTAGATTACAATATGTGGCCAAACAGCACATAAGAGTACGGCCGCTTTGAAAGCAACACCGTAAATCTTTCGCGCCGAACTCACTTATAAACAAAACAACGCTCACATTGCGTTACTCATACAACTAATTAGTTTGGAAATGGATAAAATTAGAGAAGTGGTCACTAGGATACGAATGGTATATACAGTCATTAAAGTACGAAACACTTGTGTCTTCAATGAAACGATTAATTGAACTTGCAAACCATATCCTAGTTACAATTAAGGAGGAATTAGATTTTCAACTTATAAATACTATCTAAACAGATATCTTTATGGCACTTGAGGATTCAGAGAATTTCTTTCAACACAAAAAACCTGTGAACTCTACATTCAACTAAATTTCTATCTGCACTTTAAAGTAACAAGGTGTTTTATATTCCTCAGCTTCTGTTCTAAGCTCGCAAGCTTGAATTTCAGGAATACAGATGAGTTAGCACACACCAATTTAATACATTTAAAGATAGAAAAGTTCACTCTTGTAGGTGCTAAAGATAGCCACCATACACTTAAAAAAACGAGCACTGTATACCTGCTGGCACCATAGCTCCGTGGCCAGGATGTTCGCTATCTCCAGTGGATCGATGTTCTGCATCTTAGCGTTATAATTAGACGCTTACTCTATTGTGTTGCGCTTTTTGCGAGGCGACACCTTTGCGCCTTTCTAGTTAGTTCGGTTCGTTTAAAGTCCGCCCTCGCGTGGTGTGTTAATGCGACGATCCTCAGGGGGTGCCTGGGGTATCGTGTGCGGGTTCGCGGTCGGTGTTCGCGGTGCGGGTCGTTCGTTCGTTGCGCGCGCGGCGGCCGGCCGCGGCTGATCGCGCGCTACTGCCGCCGCCCGCGCCTCGCCCGCCCGAAATCATCGCCCACGACTCCCAATCATTTATTAATAGAATACCAACCACCGACTCCGGAAATATTTCGCAGCATTTCGCACGAGGCGGGTCAACAGTTGGCCGAGGTAATGGGTAAACGAACAATGCCTCTGAAACTTCAGGCTGCGGTGCCGGAACTATCGACTAGACAAGAAAGACCATTTTTATGGGATCAACTGTTTTCGGTTAGTAGAAAGTTACAGAATAAATCTTTTTCTTCAGCTCGAAACGCACCTACATAAAGGTGACTTTTAAGAATTGTAATCGACAAAAATATCAATACACCAAAGCCAATGCGAGGACGGAATCATTGCAGATTCGAGAAACTTAAGCATCAGGAACCGACAATAGGACACATAATCTAAACATATAAGCCGTCGTAATAACGTCGTCGAGTTTGGGCTGGCGCGATGGCGGTGGGCGGAAGGCTGCGAACCTCGCGGCAAGGTCGCGCCCGCTCGTGGGCGCGAGCCCCTCTCAAAACAACCTTATTTGGCATTGTTAATACGCGATACATTATCATAATATATACATATTCAATACCATGTGTAGTCATAAATATTGTTACCTATTAACACGTGGTTAAGTCGACCAATCTATACAAAAAAGGTGAAGTCTCTCATGACGTCATAATTGAAGATTACTTCATCGAAAAATAACTTGATATCGCAATAACACGTACAACATCAAAGCGAGTGCAGTTAAATCTTAAAATCAACAGGCAGATGTCTCAAGACAAATATCGCTCACTTTCTGAGAAGTGTAAAATTACGTTGTGATCTAAACAGTTCCCGGCATGGCCACAAAGGGGACAAAAGGCCGTCCGGAAGCCGAAGAGCCGTTCAATTACCAGCATTACTTCAATTGCTCAAATGAAATTCGTCTCGATGCGCGCGCGCCCGCTGCCGCTCGTTAATTGGTCACGGTTCTTACCTAGCAATTAGCTGGGTGCTTTATGTTTATCTTGCACTCTTCGCTATCGCCCATGAGGAATTTTTGGTTGCACGTTCGCTCTATACGATTTAGGTCAGCGTTACGCGAAACTGTGCATAGTGGATCATTGCGCGCACCAAGCAGTAGTTTGCATATTATTGCACCAAATCAATTTTCAACAGTGGTCATCATCATTGCAATGTCTACTGCTGAATCAAGACGACCCATAATTTTCTAGCGGTCCAATCCCTAGAATTCGACATCTATCGCCTACTTGCCACTAGGTCATCGGTTCATCTGGTAAGACATTTGATTTCAACAGTAATAATAAATAGCATTCAATAAAATATTGTATTTATGATTATTTGAAGAAAAGGCTAAAAGAGATTAGGGTTAGTTAAAACATTTTTAAAACTCATCACTCCTTTTACCCGGGAATAAATTACTCATCTACTTACTAAAGTTACACTATCTAAGAACACTTTAAATGAGAATCTAAATAGTTCAATAAATATTAACGTAAATACTCGTATATATAAATAACACAAATTTATAAGTAATTACGAAAATAGGTGCACAAATAGCAAAAAGGTAAGTAAAGTAGGCCAAATAGGACTTCACTCATCACACCTGTCACATCACAGACATGTCAAAAAGATGCCCCTTGATATGTGACACCGCTAGTGATCATCATCCCAGTCCAGCCATTGAGAACAGTTGGTTTAAATCAGTTGTAAGTTGTCGGTAAATTTATTCTGAACCTCGAAGGAATATTTTACTTTTATTTCCTATAAGATTACCGTTGTTCGCTACTGAAGGCCTGAAAGCTATGAAGCGCTCTTAATCACTGCAATGTATTGCCTAATGTTTAGTAAAGACTTGCGGCATTTGTGCAGACCACTGTACACAGGCCGCCGCATCACCATCATCAGCTTATATAATAGCTCACTGCAGAGCACAGGCACTCCCACACAGCAAACTATGGGGATCGCAGATCGCTCAATCGAACTATGAGAAATAGATTGTACCAAATTTTAATTAAATACCGAGTGTACCTAAGCTAATTAAAATATCTTCAGGCATTCACACAGGTCCATCTAGCATACTAAGCATCTAGCGTTTTGTGTGAGTACTAAATAACGGATAAATCTTGTATGCTATTTTTTACGGACAAATGGCGCTATTTATCGTATATAGAGCTATCCTTTTCTACCTCTATTCAAGTAAAGATCAACGCTTGAGTCACGTTCTAGAATACGGGCCTAAATCATTGAGCTAGATTTGATTATTCGAACACTAAGTGATGACTTGGCTTGCTTTGAAAGGCTCTCAAAGTCACCATAGTCCTGTAACTTCTGGTAATTGCTTAAAACCACTCGATGATTAAGGCGGTTCCCATACTCAGACACCAATTGATTGTTCAACACTTCAACTATACCTGTATATAAGAAAATATTTAGCATTTGGTAAATGTACTCAAGATTAGGGTACAAAAGCGTTGCTGTCGATGTTCAAACGTTGTGGGACGCCATGAGATCACCACTATATCTAGTTGTGACGTACATATACATTATGTACCGCGCCACTCGATCTGGTAATGTGCTTTTTGTTGGTAACACATTTTGATTGTTGTTTTTTTTTACCGTACCGTTAACCCAAGAATAAATCGAGGCTTGTGGTTTTTTATGTATAAATTTTTGCGTTGTCAATAGTATACGGTATAAAAGGACTTTGTGGGTCTTCAAGTCAAGAGCAAATTGAATAGATTTTTTGTTTGTTCTCCACCATAGGCGTCGTCAATGTTAAACACTTGACTAGGAACCTATTGAAATGCAATGATAATGATGATAAGTAAGGTTGATTTGGATCTCAATCATAGAAAAATAACACAATTTTTTTTTCTCTTTAAATTTGCTAAATTAATCGTAAATGAGCTTAGTTTAAAATGTACACATTTGTTCCAGGTCAAGTATATCATTTACTACTGTCAACTGCAAGGAATCGGTCCGCGCGGAGTCCTTCGTTCAGCAGTGGACATTTATACGCTGATGATATCAATGCTGATATTTACAAACATGGAATTGAACAAGAGATGTTCCGCTTAGAAAAATGCGACTCAGTACTAGATAATAGCACTATAGATACTTTGCTGCCCACCTGTGCCTCGCATGAAAAAATATGCTTATCTAGCGAACACGACGCGCGTTATCACATACTTAATGAGTGTTTCAATTCCGCGTGTACCAACACAAACCATGACTTATCTGTCTGTCCGTAAGCAAACATAAATAGCCGCGGAATTGCAAAATAAATTAATAAATAAAAAGGTTATTAATTTGTGAACGTCGGTGGCTCATTGGTGTGGCCGATTTGAAGGGCGCAGGTTCAAATCCCGCACATACCAATGCGGTTTCAAATTTGAAATTATATGAACGTTATCCGACGCCCTTACGGTGAAGCAAAACATCGTGAGTTAACCTGCGCACGCCTCCGAAGAGATTCAAAGGTTGCGCGTGAAATCGACCGCACTGGGACCATTTTCATCGATTTTAATGATAAATTACTTAAATATAGAGCTAATTGCATCATATATTAAGAGTAATATAGACTTTTAAAGTTTACTACTACTTTGGGTCACATTTAACATTGAGTTTCAACTTAGTTCCATGGATCCTGAGATCGGGTTGACGCATTTTGCTGATTGATTGATTATGTAAGGGATAGGTACCTCTGTACACATTTGGATATCAATCAGCTATAGTGTGAATTCGCTCTCCATACTTAAAATACATAATTTGAAACTCAAATGAAGAGACAAATTTCCTTGTTGCTTATCAATCGGATATGTTCGGATGGCTTTATTTTCCTGAAACCGCTTGCTTTTAGCAAGTGACGCGCTAATGTATATTTATAACAATATCAGTGTTTTCCGGGAACGTTGGCCGATAGCGCACTGGCTTTGTTTGCAAATAAAAACTTAAAGGGGTATTATATACAAAATACTTTTATACTTGACTGTTGGAGATCAAGTTAACCTTACCGACCCATGAAAGTTTTAATCATAGTTGTTTCTTTTTTGTACTAAAGTATATTTAAAGGTTTTTTTTAATCTTCTGTAATCGCGCTGTGTACTTACACTGTCTCTGGTTACATCCTGATCAGTGAATTGCTATTTTATATGTTACATGTAAATACTGTATCCTGTTTGTGTACCATAAATAAATAAATCAGACACAATAGGAAAATCTATTGTCAGATAACCGCATTCATCATAGAAGGGGTTAAGGGATCCCAGAATAAATGTAACTTTTGTAGATTATTATATTTTTACCAATACATAATACGATAAAAATTGAAAATATAATTTGCTTTATAATTATTTTGATTACAAATGAATCTGTATTCAACACAATTTTTTTGAAAAGAGTAACTACTGAGTTTCTTGCTGGTTTCTTCTCAGTGGAAAACTACCTCCCGAACCAGTGGTAGCTTCATTTGACATTCATAAGTGTTCTTTAAGGACCTAAACTGAATAAACACTTTTCATTTTCAATGTTTCGGTACCCAGCCCAACTGCTCATTCTGGTGATGCCTCCTGCCAAAAAGGGAATGAGGCTCTGGTGTCTCGCCAACACACATTTATTTTACACAACCATTTTGTATGAAGATAAAAATACAACATAATGGGAAATACATCAGTCTTTGCATTACAAGTTAAATCGAAGTCATTCTAGTAGGCCGAGAACAATATATCAGTTCACCGAACGGATTTCGACGAAACAACGAAAACACAACCGCTTTGATGGCCAATTCACTGGTTCATAAAAACAAGAGAGTGCTAATTGGTTTATTTTTAGAGTTACCCATCCCGAACTTATCATAGGTAAATAAAAAGGATATTTAGTAGGAGCGTAACGCTTGGCATGCGCACGCGCACGCACCCACCGCGTGACCGTTGCGACAGGTGAGTTCGCCCACCCTTGGGTTTAACACGTAAAATACTTCATATCTTCTAAGATGGTGAGGCAGACGGATGGTTGAGTTACCAATGCGCAATAATGCTGGTGTTATCAGTGCGTAGGTATAGGATCATGTTGGTAGATGACAGTCCACGGAAGGCAACAGCCCACACCAATGAGGTGGTCAAAGATTTAGATTGATGATAAATTATTTACAATTTAAAAAGAATGGGCAGTTTTCATTTGTGGTTTTAAATGTATAACAAATCATCATCATCATTACAACCTAATTATGTCCACTGCTGAACGAAGGCCTCCCCTAATGATTTCCACGCGGACCGATCCCTTGCAGTTGACATCCATCTGCTACCCGCCACCTTAACCAGATCAAATAAAATCAAATAATTATTTCATCGTATAACAAATACGATGAAATAATGAGCAAAGTCTTGAATATGAAGGAACTTAATCAAAATTAATAAAAAATAAATAAAGGGTGAAATAAATAGTCTACCAGAAAACATTATCTTCGACTGCTCCACTCCATATGTCTTTATAAATAATATTAACAGAAGACTTCATACGATTTACTCTTTTTCGATACAAAATTTGCTAAGCGGAATGGCAGCTAATGGGTACTAAGTACTTATCGCCAATGGCTCGACGCCTACGAGTCAACGAATATCAATGCTTGGAGTTTTAATTCTTACTGGACTTTGTATTTGTATAGAATTTTCCGGGCCGTATTTGCTAAGCTATAGCCTTATATTATTTCTTATTTAAATTTCAGTAGGTCCCTTAAGTATTCATTTCTAATGACATTATTGGTAGTAAAATTACTATCGTTTTATTAAGAGTTAGTAACTAGTCGAATAATCTTAAGATTATCATCATATCGATCTACCAAAGATTAGAATAATCTGTAGTAAAATATTCTAAGACCACGTTTGACTGATACAATATTCAAACTAAATAAAACAAACGCAACCTCAGACAAGCGAAGGCGCGCAATGCCGTCTAATAGTTACTTAGAACTCATCACTACTGTAAAGGAGTAGCGTAAAATTCCTCTCATGCCAACTAGAACAAGGAGTTACACGAAAAGTGACCTCATTTCCATGGAAATACGGAACTTATTTACACCCAACGGCGAACGCCATAAAACACGAGCAGACTACAACGCGGTCAAGTTATAGAGTGCCCAACTCACAATGCCACAGTTCAGTACGAGCGCCTTCTTAAATCGGCCGGTTGTATGGGAGCTCATTAACGCAACGCTAATTGCTCGCACTAATAGCTCTCGCGTTGTCGAATAACGAAATTCCTTGAAGACATTCTAAATGGAATAAAGATGTGTTTGTTTTATATTTGAAAGAGGTTTAAATTTTTAACTACAAGGTTCACTAACCACAAAAGATAATATATCCTCGAGTATTTTACTGTGTGGAAAAACAAATGTTGAACGTCAAGGTCCCGCGGTTTGTTGCCGTGAGAACTCAAACAGTAAAGGGATTTATTATATTTTACGTTCTCTTAAACAGAATTACAAGTTGTTGCATATCGTCGTTTTTAGGTCCACATTTATCAAAAAGAAAAAAAAAACGGTGTATTTCTTCTTCACTTCAGTTTAGATAATAAAAAAGTTCCACCGTGTGTCAAATGAAACAGTGCAATCATCATCAGCTCATTAAACGTCCCCACCGAGGGGCACGAGTCTACCCATATAGGGTGATTAGGCCTTAGTCGTCCACGCGGGCCCAGTGCGGATAGGACGACTTCACACACAACCTTCGAATCTCTTCGCAGGCGTGCATGAAGGTTTCCTCACGATGTTTTCCTTCACCGTAAGAGCGTCGGATAATGTACATATATTTTCGAAAATTTGAAAACACATTGGTACGTGTCGGGATTTGAACCTCGGCCCTCCCGGTAGGAAGGCGACAGTTCACACCATTGAGCCACCGACGCTCTGTGCAAACATAAACTTAACTGCATAAATAACTTCCTAGTCTGCCTATAAAGTGCTTAATTTTGTCTTTCTCTGAATTAGAATTTAAGAGACAATGCTTATTCATCAGTTTCAATAGTGTTTAAATTCTACTAATATAAACCTTCAGGGCGGCAAATCTCAATTCTCCGAACAACTAAGCACAATGTTATTTATCGTGTGCTAATTAAATACCGCATTAGACTATCCATACGTTAAGAGATACTCCAAAGTAGGCACTAAAGCAACACATGCCGACGGTGTGCGGCGCCGGCGGACTGTCGCGACATTGACCGCAACTGAGCGAATAATAAAATAAAACGAATGCTGGCACCGCGCCAGCGTTTACTCGTCTTCGCAGAAAACTTCGGCCAATCTTGTTCCATCGATGCGCTACTAACACCCCCGCTGAAAGTGAAATCAGACTCAACAGGCAATGGAACGCACGCAACGTCAATCAATGTACCAGCGACAGCCACTATACGCCCTGCGAAAACTTCAGCCAATCTTTATCCATTGGTGCGCTACTTACGCCCGCTGAAAGTGAAACTAATCACACCTCACCAATGCATCGTGTGTGACGACAATCTATGCATCTTCCACGGTTTAACCTGCGAACACATCGGCTAATAGGCGACCATGTCTAATCGGGATTATAATTATATGGGTGCCTCGATCTCAACTAGTTTTCCCGATATGCCAGTTGTACTTTTGGTATAGCCGTGTTTCGGCCCGAAGGGTGGAAGCTGTAAATTACTAGACGCTGTGACATAACGTAGTACTCTATCATCATCCACCCACACTATATTTATCATCTACGCATTGCAAAGAATAAATGGTCAAGTTAAAGATAAAAGTTTTAGCTGTCTAATGTAAGGCCGGTAGCAATTGAAAGTAATTAATACACATTTTTTAGTAATTAACACCTTAAGATTTAAAACTTCAATAAGAACCATATTGTAGCTCTTGTTGATACCTGGGCATCGCTCGGCTATTAAAAAGAAAACGGACACAGGCAGAACTTTACTCATACTTGCATCATGACCTTTGTATGAGTAGGCCTAAACTGCTTGATATTAACGCCAAGCGCGCCTTGTAAAAGTGAAACCATAACCACCCGCAACACACAGCTGACAATCGATGCACTGTAGCTTTCGCACCCATGTTCTCCCAAGACAGTTTAAGGTCATGCACCTTATTATTAACCTTCGACCTGATCGATGCTACACCGCAAAAAAAATATTTACATACCTTTGCTTTGAAAGCATCACAATGGAGACATTAACGGGGATCGGTGCCAAACTTCGTTTTCACGAAAACCGTACCGTACCGCGTTTCTCGGAAAACCCGTGTGAGTCACGGCGCAAACTCTATCGCAGGTCACTACGATCGCGTATTTACATTCGTCGGCTCGATTCAAAAACTCGATTACGCTGAATGATTCATAGTGACTATGAATCAGCTAGCGACATTATAGTTTTCACTTGTAAATATTTGGCGGGTTCTCACACGACGGTAATAGTGAAACTTGTATTTGAAAGCGCTACAGAAAAAAATGAACATGCCCGTTTGAAGGTTGCGAACGGGAATTAATAAGAAACAGGAAAAACTGGTAAAATGTAGGAAAACTCGAATTTGTTAAGTCATGCATTAATAACATTTTTAAACCAGTTTTCTGCAGTGTTTAGTCCATTCACATCAGTTTATGATATCGTAAACAAAAATCTATTAGGCCACATTACAACCAAAGATTAGTCAGCTAACAATAGGTAATAGGGTTGAATATAATGGGTTAACGACAGGGAACTGTGTATCATGGTGGAAGTGGCGTTATAAAATTTTAGATAGCGAGTTTGTCCAGTAAACGCAAACGTTCGGCTCTTTTCAACTTAATAGATAATTAAGTAAAATAGTTCCTCATATCCGCATCTTAAACATTAAATACAGTCATAAGTCAAGATAATGTATATGAATTGCAAATAAAATAGCAGAGTTAATCTTGAAAACGCGTCGCGCGGCGCCGAGCCGAGGACCGGATATCGTCCGGAAATGGCGGGCATTCCGCGCGGCGCCGCTGCCAACCGCAAAACTTAGCCGAAAAAAAATAAAACAAACGAAACGCTTTTTTGTAAGTGGAACACAAAACGTAACGTAACAAAAGACTATGAACACACGTTCGGAATACAAAATAGCCGATTGGGGCACTAAAGACTTCTTGGTTTTTCACCTCGCGGTTTTCCCGATAACCTTGGTGTTTGATTTCCTTACTATTTTGTTTTAAAGATATCCGACAGTATTACAGCCTTATTCGATGTAGCCATTTTCACTTACAGCGTCCAGCGATCTCCCGATAGGTTTAAGAGTAGTTGCTGATTGTACTGTATCAAATAAGTTTACCCTAAAATCCATGTTCATCTGTATATTGTATAAAATAACTTTAACGACTGTAAGAAAAAAAAATAAGTAGACTGAAATTAAACAGTAGGCCTACAAAGATGACATTACCTAATCCTGAGTTCAAACACCAATTCAAATAATTACTAACGTTAGATTCAATTTAACAAATCATCGCTTATCTATACAGAGAAGTGTTTTAAACTGTGTTTATTGGTTTGTAGCGATAAGGAGCACAGCTGCGCAAATGTAGTAGAACAAAGGGGTAATCATGTTAATGCGTCGAATTGCTCAAATATACCACTACGATGCAGTTTCTATGAATTCTTTTTAAATTTATCTAATAAGTAAACTACTACCACAGCTTTCCAGTCAATGATGTTTAAAATTGGAGAGGGGTTTAGTTAGACAGGATCGCCAAGTCCAGTGCGTTTCAGCAGGTCGCCAGAGCCTCGGTCGCTATTCGGCAATTAAGGTGCCTGAGTAATGTATATAAGTACAAACAATATCACAAGTGCAGGTCTTTTGAGCATTGAGAAAAAATTATTAATTTAGCCTTGAAAATAACATTATAAAATTATAAATGCTAGGTAACTTACTAAATTATAATCATATTCCTACATAATAGGTATAGTGCACCTAAGAAAAAATGATAGAATTGTTTTTTAAATTTATTGATGTTATACTCAAACTTTTATTGTTAAGAGAACGCTTTAATACCAAGCTCGTTAATCATTAAATTATATGCCTACAATAAAATTTAAAGCATTATACTGTTCCTGTGCATTTCTTTAACACTATTAACTGCCGTACTAAAACTTAAACTACAGTCTTAATAAATATGAGCGTTTCAAAGCTACCTATTTATAAGACACTGCAAGATTATACTGTCATGCGACATAAAATACACTTTACACGGCTCGCTGGACGGTAGTTAAAACCGAGTAAAGCTATTTAGAGGCATACATGAAGAGCGGAATTCACACTAACCACTGCATTTCGAGCAATAACGCACGTCTTTAGTATTGCAATGTATGTACATATAAGTCGGACGTAGGGATGCAACGATGATATTAAATATAATATTGACCCGATACTTTACTTTTAACCCTTTGGCCGCCAATGACGCCTTTAGGCGCCAGACGATAGATTTTCTATTGTCTGGATTTCTGGTGTTCAATGGTTTAATATCTAGTGGGTACTTCTTGTATCGTATACATTGGAATATCGCGTAGATACCAGTCAACCTTTTAAAGCGGATGAAATTTTAATAAGCAATAACTTATACCAATATTTAGTGTTTTCCAAATATGATTTCAAATTTAAGAGAAAACCTGTTTGTAACAAATGAGTACATACTTAAATACAGATTAAGATTTAGTATCGATACTTTTCATCAAATATTATTCAAGTATATAAAACATAGGTACCAAAACTTCAGTGGGATTGTTACATCCCTAATAGGCCAAACACAGTGCCTTTGTCGGCATCGCGGAATTACGCCGTAAAGCTTATAAACGTAACAGTTATAGCCGGCGACGAGTGGACAGGCAGACAAGCAGACAAAGCCATTGTCTTCGCCGATGTTAGGCGAGCACTTATGCTAATTCCTTTTCGAGTTACAATACGGTCGGGTACAAATACTTTATTGCTTGCAATACATCATCGACGGCCAAACAAGGAGGCAATGAACCTGTCTACTTTGCGAATAATAAGTTACAAACTTACTTGGGTCCGAGTGTTACGGCTTTGAGGCACATTTGCACAGCACTTTGTTTTTAATACTATTTTCACTCTATTACGTTTTTTCAAGCTATTGACATGAACTGACAATTTTATTAATTTGTAAAACTAAGAAATAAGTCATATTTCGACTGATTTATAGGCAAAAACAAAAAATAAAGATGGCAGAATTTGTCAATTTTTTATACAATTTTTATATCCACGTAAAATTGTCTTAAATATAAGTAGACAAATTAACAGACAAACCACTCCGAACAAATTACTATCGTCCGAACGGCCTTCGCCGAGCCCACACGGTTATCTTAAACACCGTAAAATTGTAAACTGGGGCGGACGTGTTTAACCATAAATCCTTGGTGAGAGCCAATCGTTAATCTTTGGTTGCGCGAGCGCACCGCTAAGTGTTTCAGTTATCAGCTGCGACCCTGGCACCGCCTAGCACCAGATACCACCAACATTGCCTGCCATTCCAAGCAACAAGTATGGAACAGTTTGAGGAAAAGCACCGAAGTCAAAGCGCATAATGTAAGAACATTCATTGAACATAGGAAATAATGGATAGGTTTTTTAAGAGTGTGCAGACGGCTAATCTAATGTTATACGACACCGAGGCCCATCTTCACTTGCAACACCAGAGTGTACAGAAATGCGTTGCCGGCAACTTTCAAATACCTAGGTATAATCGCTCAGGAAATATTTCATATGGTAACTGATTCCAGTGTTTTCATGCACGGTAAAAAAATCGTTTATTTCTACTATCACAGATCCATAGAAAACGGAATAGTTTCCATAGACAAAACTGTTGGAGTGGCAAAAAAAATTGTTCTAATAGAGAACAAAATTTGCAGACATCATCGCCTCAGTGACTTCTGATGTTAAATCTTATTTGTAATTGTAATACTAAAAATGACTATAAATTCTAGTCCAACACTGAACTGTGTTTTTTGTCATATTTCAGTTCACCAACTGGACTCTATTGACCCTGGCAAGGCCTTCTATCAGATGCTATTACCGCGCCTTGTTACACGAACCGGTATCCACCATTTGAGGAAAAATTACCGAACATTACAAAATGTCAAACTATACCTTCACATTATCACCAGATAAATGGACATGTTGTAAAAAAAACAACGGCGCGGCGAAGTTACGAAAGCCGAGCCCTGCGGACGTGTTGTTTTCAGTTCTACGGTCTACGACATTATTATATAGTATAATTTAATAACGACCAAAATGTTCTTAAATCGTAGCAGTTGTAGCTGTTTTTGTTGTTAAAATCTCATAGAATTTGCCGAGGAATATATAAAAAAAAACAAATAATAAAGAGAACTGTGGTTTGTAGAGGATCAAAGAATATAGAGGGCCGAAGACTATTTTCCGATATAAGTTACAGTAATTGTAGAGCGTTAATCATACCGTAGTTGCTAACCTGTGACATTTTACAACGAATCAAACCCTTCAGCCCAGTGCTTTATATTCTTAAGCATACAACATTTTTAGAATAAGACCTAACTTTTTGGGATTTCTGATTTCGGTTTTGCTTTTGACTAAACTTACGAAAATGCCGTAACATAATTGTGTTTTTTTTTCAGTTGATATTACGTTATTATTTTATTAACTAAAATAACATTATTATATTGATTACATGTAAATTTCCCAAAACGTATAATTCTTATTGCTTAGTATTAGTCGTTTCACTTGAATATTTTTACATTTTCTTTGCTTAAAAAAACAATACAAATGTCGGACGTCGGCCATATCTATAGAACATGCCAAAGGATTTTTCATCAGTGTCCATTCAATGTGCTAACTTCAAACTGTGCACAACGAATTCATTGGGCTCGATAACAGTGCAGGACACGGGGCGCTCCGGCTTATCAACGATAGATAATGGCATCCGAATTGTCTACCTACACCGGCACCACGTTATCGCTTTACCGAGAAATCGTACACAAACACTTGCACTTATCGCAAAATACCTATTTCACAATCGCTGTTCTAAAGGAATTCCAACATGCCCTGGAATTTATGAGTTTATATTCAACAAATATGGATCGGCAATATTGAAGTTTCCTTTTAGGTCAAAGCCATATTTCATTCCATTTATAAATCGTTAGTCAAGTTACACATTACATTATATTAATTTAAGTATGTTTTTCAATAAAAAATTATGATACTCATAAAAAGCAATCAATTGCATACATCAAACTCTATAATACCATTGTTAACTATAACAAAACATTAAGTTAGTACATACCTCTAATAAAAAATAAACTATCGAATTAAAGAAAAACATTCAGTTTTGGTTCGCTTTATACCTCGATATACCTAGAGTTACCTAATTTTGATCAACAACACTCCAAAGGAACTCAATGCTTCATACATCCTTTTCCTTTTCAGACTTAAAGATCTACTAGGCTCGATTCGCGCTGCTCGCTTGTACCTATTTTACTTTTACATTCATAGCTATAAATGAAACTCCATAATTACTTATGAATTGTAAGTTCTCATACACATAAAGTGTAGTATCTAATGTGGCTTGCTCGTGTTTATGTACATTTTGGCACAGGCCCAAGGTTCTTTGTCAACGTGCGCGGACGCGGCTCTCGGAAGTTTAATTAACTAACACTTCTAATACATGTTGTTTCTTTATGTTCCACGAACACAGTTTAACAGCAGCCAGAAAAAAATACAATAACGTCATCATTTACCGTTTAAATAATTAATATAATGTAAACGAGGAACTTTTAATAAAAAAATAAAAGAATTTTTGTCTTAGGGTATTTTTAATTTCTAAAAAACAGAACTTGTCTTTATTCAAAGTCCCGATATCACAGATTTAATAGAAAACGTATATCATTTCCCCGAACTCTGAACAGTTGATGTCATGAATAACCTTCAAAATAATTTAAGATCAAAATAACCAGACAAAAATCACCATACAAATTTCACTACCAAGAAGAATATTACAAAAATTTACAACTTTGAAACATGTAAAACAGTATAAGTTTGTCCCACGGCCAGATAACCCGCTTACGATTCCATCAGCAACAAGGCGCATTTAACGACACACAAAGAATAATAAGCCCGCATAAACTAGAATTATTCACTTTTATACATGAATTGACGACGGTATAATGGCCCTGTGCGAGCTGCAGTTTGAATAAAACAACGTCCCTTTCTGCTAAATTATAATGTCTGGCTATGCGTGTGCCTACATATACAGGGTACTAAATAACAATCAAATACCTACAAGTTATGTTTTTATGTTGAAACGTTTGATTTGACTTTTAACACTTTGTATTTTATATCTTATACTGAGGATTGTTGATTTTCTATGAAGAAAATAATTAATGCTTTTAATTTAAACAAATATAATAATTTGTGTGAGGTATGTGTTTCCTATGTATAATATGTATGTATTTACAAATAAAATAGGTGAGTATTTAAGTATGTATATAAAATGTTTATCAGTTGTTTACTACCGTGACACAACTCCACGCTCAACTCCAACTTGGGGTTAGATGGCATTATGTGAATGTCTGTGAATATTTATTTATATATTTTAGCGATAAACTGATAAACATTATTGTTTAATAATTAAAAAAAATAAGTTCAACTAATGTGTTGCAAAAATATTATTTTAAATAATATATTTCATCGTTGGAAATAACATCCGTACAAGTACCTACTTTATTGTATAATTACGTTCAAGTCCATTGTTTATAGCCGTGGATAGTATATCAATCTTATCAACAAGGACATCTAACTTTAACAAGAATAGTTATTGAATGTTAAAACTGAGTTTAACATCAAACATGCAGAAGTTCAGTATATAAATAAGATTTTTTAGTAACAATCCTAAAATTATATTTTCCACATTCATAACTTTCACACCTATCAATCTTCAAAATGGTAACTTAGGTACCAGATGTGAACTTAGTATTAATTTAACACGTGGCTAATTATTTCCTGAAATAGAAAACATATTCTAGAACTGTCGTGGTTGAATTATTTAATGTTTTATCGAGAATAAATAAAAATATTGGTCACCATGGACACTGAATTTCATCGGGTACCTAGTAGCTGTGATATTTGCTAAGACCTTTCGATAGTGTACGTACACACTGTAAAGTAGTTCAAGTGAGTGTTTTTAACAATTTTCTTTGATATATTTAGAGATCGACCGTTTAGTTATTAGTTTAATTTAAATATTAAAAAGTACGTACTCGTATTGCCCCCTTGCCAAATATTCACCAGTAGATTTCCAAAACAGGTCAACAATCGCAAGTCTCATTCGTGTTGTCAGTGAATCAATTAGTGGTACTTTTACAACCCACAGTGGGTACAATAGCGATGCAAATAATCGCGATTATGGCAAGGTTGACGTCGGGCGGCGGAGGGTTCGTTCAACTGACCGCGAACGATGACACGGCGCGAGCGTCGCGGCGACACACGCGCCCGCGCCGAACGCACCACCTCCGACCACCGGTGGTGATGTACTCACCACTGACACCAACTATGGGACCCCTACCCACAATACCGACCTAGCAGTACCTACTGGACTCCATGACAGATAATAAACATCGACCCAATCCAACAGACAAAACAATACATGTCTATCTGATGCAATTGCTTCAAAAATAAAGCAATCATTTGCAATAAACAACATTACAAAACACAGTTTTAAAAGCGAGAGAAACTATAATTTTGTTTACTTACAAAATATCCTTTTAACTGCAATCCAAATTTGGCACTCCACAAAGCAACAGAACAAGATTACAAATTTGTATTAAAATCTTCGCGCAAACTTGTTGTAACTTGATAAAACGAGCGCGGCGCACGCGTGCGCGCAACGAAAACAATCGTTTGACAGATGTCGGTCGGGCGTCGGAAAACCCCCTCGGAAACTGCGCGGCACTGAGGACGCAACGTGTAAATATTATTGGTAGTGGCTGGACAAAGGTTTTTGTTATGTAAACCGGTGTGAGCGTGCACGGTACGAGGCGCGCGGGCAGCGTGCGAGCGTGGAGTGAGGCTCGCGCGCCGGCCCCGCCGCCGTCTGATAAGCCTGGCGCGACGCCCCCCGGCGACGCCTACGCCCCACTCGGCGCCGTCGCACCGGTGCATCGTAAACACCCTCGGCTCCCGGCACCGCCAGACGGGCCCCCGCCACTTATGCACCGCACCTACGACACATTTCACAACTGCAACCGTCGCACAACGCACAACTTTCGACTCCTTAAAAAGACGAGGAAACCGGGCGGTTGCGAAACTACCAGTATGGCGGCACCGGAGAACAATGCGGCGCAAACAAACGCAGAACCTTTTTAGTGTCCTCCTAATTGGGCTGGAGGTGCGACGGCCGGCCAGAAATTCAATATGCAACGCGATCGGCTCGCTACATAAACGGAATAATTGAATTAGTGCGGCCATGTCGAGCACGGAGCCTGTCTGTTACCCACCTATGAGCGCTAATGTCGAAATTACCGCCTTTGGACCAAAAACTTTACATGTTGCGAATAGAGCGAGCGGATGAAAACCTGACTTTTATGTAAACTCATTGAAATATACTCAGTGATGCTCAAAAAGATAACAGGATGCAGATGCCAGCTTATGGTGTCGAGGTACATATTATTAAGAACAGCAATTCATCCATCTATCCCATCTAAACTAAAAGTATAAGTAGTATGACGCGAGGAATAGTTGAGATTGAGGCATACCATACCTACACAATCTCCCTCAAGTAAGCAAAATAAATCACACATGTTGCATACAATTATATAAAAAGTAAGGAAATAAAATGCACACAATGCAAAAAGCCACAAATGAGGAAGAATAGACAAAGACGGACTGAGGAAAACGCATTTGCCTTTTATTATGCTGGTGCGTGAAGAAAATATATAAACATGTTTACAAGTTTTACAACAGCCTAAAATGGATTGAATATAACATCGCAATCCTTCAAAGAGGCAACTACGTTTCAAAGTTTGATCACCCAAGACATCTACTTATGGAGTTCAACGTTCGATGACTGCGTAGTTGTCACATGGTACGGCTTATTATTATCTTAATCTCATTTAGTTTTTTAGGTAATAAGTTAGCAGCTAATCATGTAGTCCACATGATCGTTAATATAAACTATCGCCTATAGTGTAACTACCACAGATCAGAAAATGTCACCAGTGTGTTTGTTAACTGGTGACATAGACATTAAATCAGGATACCCTGACTTAAGTGTATACACATATAGTAATTTACCTTCAGACTGACTTGCCCCAGACCATACTCACGAAACATACAGTCTTATTATGAACCCTTTATTTTTGTAGTAGTGGGTGCTCAAGGCTAGTCAAAGTTTCCATTGAAACGACAATTAAAGGTCTCCCTCAAAGCCCTTGATTTATTGGCGGGCAAAAACATCCGAAAATCAATTGATTCCACTGATCTTCCTGGAGAACATTCGAGTAGTCAATTTGTCAAAATAATTTTCAAATCAATAATATATTCGACGAAAAATCAAGCAATACATGACACGAGCATGACCTTTTGCAAAAGTACGAGTGTCAGTATTACGAACTGCGTAGGTGTAGCTAAATACAAAATTGTTTTCGAAGAACTGCGGCCGGCCAGCAGTCGTTCAAAACCCATTAATTCAGTTGTTTACCGGGACCATATCAAGGCTTATCTTGATAATTGGTAGTGGAACAACCAATTGGATATTTAAATATGTGCAGATATCAAATCTTCGGTTAAAACCAATGGCGACTGTCGTATTGAAAATTTTTAAACTTCACAAAACCGAAAACCATTGGCAATCTATCGCAAAATTTAACGAATTTAATAACTTGGAAATACAAAAAAAAATGGCCACCGACAAAAACCAATTCGAGGTCAGCATTCGATGCAACAAACTCCGCGTTCGGGTATTAAACTGTGTATTGTAAGCGCAAATTATTGCACGCCGATATACATTTTCGATTTTTAAGTCGCATTACTGCAAGGATATCAAAAATGATTTAAATAACATTGACGATGTAAGCGCAGCCACAGCCATAAACATTTACGAGTGCATTACTCTCGCTCAAATGGCATGTCTGTGCAAATTGTCCTTCCACCAACAATTTATTTCACCCCAGACATTGAACTAATTCCTTCCTTATAAACATTTAATGGAATTCAAAATACCGTGAAATACACAACCAATAAATTTTAATGCCAATCAAAATATTTCAAAACACAATACAAACTACTCCATAACTAAACGAGGTTGTTGGATGCCAAGAAAAAAGCTCACATTTCTTTTGTTACATAAAATCAATGTCATATAACTCACACTGTCAGCCGAGAAATCTGGCGAGACGCGTTAGGCCCACATAAATTACGAGATTAATCTTTTCAAATAATTTGACCTTTTCATCTGACGAGGGTTCATTAAATAATGGCGTCGGTATTGGAAGTGCAGTTATTGTGCCGCATATAAAGGACTCTGTAGTGGGCGGGAGCCACAATCGGCTATCGTGTTATTATTACGAACAGGAATTCCCAAAGAGATGGGACTATTGATAAACTCCGTAGTAAACCGCATGGACGGTGCAATGGATTTCCATAAACGACAATTGTTTTAAACGATAACACAAACGCTGCTTCTGGTTTATTAATTTCATATCACGATAACCGTTTACGCAATCATAATAATGTCTTTGTGTCAAGTCCGTGTACGGATCACTGTATTTGTTACAACTGATCAATTCAATTGCCAACCTCAAGACACGAAGGCACGGTATTATGTAAATGGAACATAATACTAGGTCCCGCGCTTTATGTTAACAATAACACAAGCCACGTGTGCTATATCGAAGCTAAAACATGACATCCTTTAATAAGGCAGTCAAGGCGGAAACGTGGAAAATGTCAGTAATCTACTAAGTCTTAAGCACGATTCTTGCCCATAATCGGAACAAGGACTTAGCAGCTGTTGTAAATATCTGTACCATACTTATTATTGTGACGTAATTATTATTGCAACGTGGAACAAAGCGAAGTGCAACGCGCGAACGCTGCAAATCCTTTGTTTAGAAAATCGAAATAAAACGGCTGTTTTATGCAAATTTCAAATGAAGTGCACAGGTAACCTTTAACAGTGCCATCAAGTGATCGAACTTAATAAACGTCCGTTGGGATGCCAAGCGATCCTGTCAAATGAGTCACTGCAGAGGTCGGCCCAGGATTTTAAAATGTCTCAATAACGGCATTCCCGGGAACGAGAAGGGAAAGTTACAGTAAATACCGCACTTACCTTCCGTTACACGAAACAATAGATTTTGTTAAAATTTTCGGCGTCTTTGGCGTCATCCCTGAATGCAGTCCAGTGAAGTTTATGACTTTATTGTCATCTTGTGTGTCTTTGTAGTGTGAAAAGAATCTCGGTGGGTGTAAGACCCACATTGAAAATTGACGTAAACATAAGATTAGCAATTTTAGCGAAAGGCAACCGTTTTTGGGACGTCCTTACAGTATACCATTAAACGTCATTTGTTTCTCCGTCAGATAATAAAAAGCGAGCCGTAACTAAAAAGTCTGACGTGGCCTATCAGTCACAAACAAATTTTGACCTCAACTCTTAATGCATTTTCTCAATACCGTGCGTTATAAAAGTACTTTAATGATAATGTCATCCATCAGCGTATATGTCATTAAAGTTACTAACTATTCTATGACGTGCATCTCTCGTTAAGATGAAGTTATCATTTCCTTTTAACCAAGGATTCATCTGAGGGATATGATACAGTTGCATGCAATAATTTAATAATGTTTTAAATCTGTGAATGTTAGAAATCTGTCATAATCGTGATAAATATTGTAGACATTCCAAAGTACAGATAAAACAAAAAGCAACTAGTGTTATCCGCTATAAGCATATGGAGTTTAAGGACGAATATGTAAGTATTAAAAAGGCACTTAAATCTTAATCTCTTAAGTTGTTGTGGCCACTCTTCACTGGTCTTTTGTTATCGCATTTTAAGAACAATAAAGCCTGAAAGGCAACCCGTCTGTAGGGGAGACAATACGAAACATTTTATGTAATGGGTCAAAGCGGATAACAAGTAAAATTATCACCGGGAGAGGTAATAAAGAAGTCACTTTTGCTCTTTATTGAGTCTTTATTATTGTGACTTGTGCAACTGCATAAAAGCTCCCAAGGTTTACGGCTGCGGCTCGCTACCAACCGACCACTATCTACAAGTTAGAGAGCTTTGTTCTCATGCGGCTGAGGTTTATTCGTTACTTCTGAATTTTACCAGGAATTTCAAGCTTATTTTTCAAAACTCGTAGGGATAATAATAAACATATTATTATATTCATGAACGCGATTTATAACGTAAAAATAATGTATATTCAATATTGAATTTGATAATAACTTTTCAACTACTTACGTTACAATAAGGCGTGTTCTTAAAAGAAATAATCGCATCGAAAACTACTTAAAACATTCTATAAACCCTTATTTCATTTTTGTTTACGCTTATAAGAAAAAAAATGGAAATGGTTAAAAAAAGGTTAATCTAATCTTATATGGAACGTCCACGGCTGGATAAACGTCTTCGCCATCAAGTGAATTAAATATAACGTTATAAGTAATAATAAAATAACTGATGCTCGAACATTTAAATGATACGAATCTACTCGTCGTTAATTTAATGTTTACAAAGAAATATTTTATATATACCAAAAGCATTAATTATAAACAAAATATGTATAACAATTACTAAAATACAACAATAGCTTCTCTACAATAGAGCTACGACATATGATAATGCATTGCCTAAAGTCTAACCGATGAAGCCTATGCGCAAATTGTCACGTAGCTTTTGTACAGAAGCCACTTCTACTAGATTAGGTAACACAGCTCGCCCAAGATGAGAATGCAGCATAGTAACTGCGTTTCTCAGTTTCCAAGCAAATGCTTTGTATATGACGTCAGCGGACTGGCTGGCACAGGTGTGCGGGTTAGTGATTTTTCACATACATACATGTATCGTGCATTCTTGGATAATGCAATCCGCACTTAAGGAAGATCGCGTCTCATATTCAATTTATTTTTTACGGTCGTCTACAAATTGGACGTAATGAATTTTAAATTTGAGCTTGGTTCCGTTTGGAGACTTATTGCGGTAAGACTATAGAAAATCTTGTGGAGACAGAGTTATCCCTTCGAGTTTAACTGAAAAGTACGTATAACTTAATAAAGATAAGTTTTTCAGACGATTAATTTTGTTTAACATATTATGTATAAATAAACTCCTTCTACCTATCTATCAATGCTCAATAAACTTTTACGTTTACTACTATAGTTTAGATATCGTTTTTAATGTACATACAAGGCCGTGATGATTCAGAGGTGCTATAAAACAAGACGAGACGTATACCGAGAACGTATCAATGGATATTGTTGCATATGGCCGGTGGCAATTCATTAGTTTCTCGTTGTCGTACAATCTGTTTACTTCCGACTTGTTAGCGATGACTCACGCTATTCTAAGAATTCTGTGTAGTGATTACCTAATCCCACGGAGCGAAGATATTGCCTTTATTTTAATCTAAAGACGTAACATTTGTATTTTTTTTATACAAATCACCTATGGTTACAAAGGTTTTTCGTGGTAATTTTGGGATTACACTCACAGCTGTTGTCGATTATCGAAAGCGAAAATAGAGGGAATTAGATTGATGTAGGATTTAAAAGAAATATAGGTTACTAACACATAAAATAGGTAATCTAAGGATTTATTTCGAATTCTTGCTCTCATAAAATTATGATTCCGATATCGAACTACCGTATAGGAGACAAGAATTATACATTAGCTAAATTACATAAGTAAATAACATAACATAACATTTAAAATAAATTAAATACATTGAAAATTTCGCCACCTACATATGCGCGTACTGCTACCACATGTTTCGAATTCAATGTTAGATATGGAGTCATTGACCTGTCAAATATATCTCTAGCAATAACTGCATATACCTATGTGGAACATAGACGTAATATTTTGTCAACCTGATATAACCCGTGGTTTCAGTATTTATGGAGCTGGTGATTTATTTTTACGTGTTGATTATAACATACCTGCATTTCTGATTTAGCTTATCTTTTCCAATTACGATCAGGCATTTATTTAAAAAAGTTTTCATTGTTTTGTTTATTATGTTTCATACATACTCCTTCTAACAGCTGTCTTCTTCCTTTATGTATTCAAATGTCCGAGTGGTAGCACTATTTAGTGATTGGACCGCCTAATTGTAGGTTACTATTTTTTAAATAAATAATAAATTATATCCACTGACATTCAGACTGCGCCATCTAGCCCCAACTAAGCATTAGCCTGTAATGTGGATACTTAACAACGAATTAACATATTGATTTGCTTTTTTTTGTAAATACATATTATTTTACCCAGATCAATACAAACGAGACGTATTCATGCATACAAATGTTTGGTACTGCCCGGGATCGCACCCGGAACCCTTGGAGCAATAGCCGACGTCTCAACCATTACACCAGATGTGTGTTCCTTTTAACGTGTGGGTGCAGTAAGTATTTCCTATATCTAACTCCTTTTACGAGCAAGTATTCTTGAGCCGACTAATCGATGCTACTATTGGTCTAAATTGTCAGCATCCGGCGCACATTGTTAGTTACATCTATTAGGTGTCGCTCAATCAAACGCATCTGTTGGTCGGCGAGGTCAATTATTACTTAACTGTTTGACGTTTCAATGAACGCAAGGATCAACTTCTACTATCGAAGAGACAACGTCTACATCTGAACCCGTTACCCCAATGAGTTTCATCATCGGTGAAGGATTTCGGTAACCCACCGCGTATGTCCAATGTATATTGGTGTATCACCAGTCTTGTTCGGTATTCGGAAGGATGCAACCCGGACAGTTCAGTTTGGCTTGACCTCTTGAAGAGCTTTAACTAAATGTAAATAACAAAGAACAATATCTGTGTATGTTGAATTAAAACCGGTTATCCAAAATCAAATAGTCATTAACATGTCATCATACTAATTAATAACACAAAATGGAAAGCACTTTCAAATGGCGCGAGGACAATAACAATGTAAGGATGAAAAAGAAAATACCAGGTAAAAAAACCAACGTCAGGGGCGGAGTTTACCGCGTGGGGATTCCCCAGCGGCGGTTCTTGGAAGTGGCTCGGCCTCGGGGAGAAATTTCACAAGCGCGAAGTGGGTCAAGACAGCCGGAATTGACGAACGCCAAAGGTTGCACGGCCTTGCATTTGCTGTAGGCACTGTTAAGTTCGTACTTTGCCTAAAGCCTTTCGATGTTAAGCTATTCATAGATAAAGATAAAAAATACTTTATAGCACATAAGATAACAAATATAACACAACTAGTACCAACAAAAGTCGAGTACAATGTAGGCGGCTTTATTGCTAAGGTAGCAATTTTTCCAGGCAACCTTTGGGTAATGCATATTGGTAAGTGGGTTAGTGCAAAACGAGACGAGACGAGAGATTTAAGTTTTAATGATAAATTACTTTTAAACACAAACATTTTTATTTTGTAATAATGAGCGAGCAGATATAACAATATCTGAACGCTAATATTTTTCTAACTATTAAGGAATACCATGAAAACACTATTTATTTATGGTTTTGTTTTTTTTTAACTATACCTTTAATACAAAAATCAAAAAGTCAAACGAAATTGTGTTGTGTGTTATTACTATTTAACATATTATTATTGATAATTGTAAAATATTAGCAACAAATACCTAACAAACCATAACTTTGACATAGTTAAATAGCGTAAAACCACTGAAATTAACCCTAAATTCTCATGTCATGTCCCACGGCCAGCCGTTTAAGAAAACGTCATATTCGTAACAATTACAGCAACCAACCGCAACGCGCTGGTCCGGTTGCGCTTGCGCAATTGATAGCCTCGTTTATCAGATCCTAAAAGATCAGTTGTTCCGTAACGACGCAATACATAGCCACCGTGGTCTGATTGACTTTATTTTAAATCCGGGATCAATGTTTTCCTTAATAATAGGTTCACGTTTAACCACCTAGGTATGTATTCTAGCAAAATCAAGCACTTTTTATCACATGTTAGTAATGTTAGACCTGGAATTGAGATGAAATAGGATTTACGATGATTCTCAATTTGAAGGTAGACCTTTTATTAACACACCATAAAATTGTTTATATTTTAAAACAAAAAAAAAGGAAAGAAGACTGTAGTAAGTCTAGGGTAGAGACAGATATCGCAGGATTTGTTAGGTTCAGCCACAAAATATTTTACAGCTAGGACAAGAAATGATACAAATAAAGGTTATATGCAACCACGTTCAAAGTGGGGATAACCCAAGGATTTCATTCATGCATAGCATTAGCAACGAGTTTTGAAAGTAAACAAGTCTGCGGTTTTGTTGTGACGTAAATACAATGTGTTTTTATATGACTGTTCTTATTACTAGTTAAATTATTGTACAATTACCGGTGTTAGTTGTTAATTACACTATCATTAGCGTAAACTAGTTAGAACAGACTTTGTTTCCCTTAAATAAATAAATAAAATGTTTGACGTACAAGTCTTCTAAATATAACATCTAGAATATGAAGTGTACTAAATTAAGCGGTAATGCTTTGGAAGACCTACGAAACTGACGGTTCCTAATACTATTAGCCACCATGACCATATCATCCTCCATTGAAATTTAATCTTTATTTCTCCAGCCATTGACACTAGCTAGTCCAATATGTGTTTGGACTCGCCAAAATCTCGTTCGTGGTCTAGATACACAAAGAGCAGGAGATAATGGTTTGAGCTTCAAGAGAAGTCACGCTCAGGAAGATTTCTTTTTATGGCAACTATTTATGAAAGTTTATAGAAGAGACCAGACTTGGGCAACCACAGACATCACAACGATGGAGCAAAATGGATGTGAGCTGCCGATTACTGGGCTGGGCTGCTTACCACCCTTGAGGGTACTAAGCAGTACACCTTAAAGGGCTGATAGATTGATACTTGTCAAAAAGTACGACTGGAGTATTTAAGGCTAATAAATATTTATGGTTCATACAATCTTATTCAAGTTTAATACGAATGTATGTACCAACATAAATATGCTTGAGGAAAAATCTGTATTACTACAAAATAGGACGAACGTCATTGATCCTACAATAAGGTAAAGGCACAATTGCTAGTGTTGCCAGTATAAACAGTGTGCTAGATAATTCCCAAAAAATCGGGTCGCTCAATGGGGAAAAATCCTTAACGTATTTGAGGTTATGACTGGCAATACTCCTAAATTGACCGTCCAGATCCAGGAAAAAAACAAGACGACCAGGGCGTTAGTTCCGCTAATTCAGTTTTTAGGCGCACATAACATTACGACGCCCCATTACAATTTGCAATCCAACTGTGAATTTAGTATTCCGCTACAACTTCAATGTTTAGTTATTGTATTAGAATGAATTGTTCAACGGTGTTAACAACCAAAATCCACAATAAAACAGAACGAACGAGTAAATGATGTACTATGAAATATACCATAAGGAACAAAAAGATCGAATTGGCGCATTTCAAAATTGGCTTACGTGATGGTTAGTGATACCCATAACCAGAAAACGAACAACTGGTGATAGATTTTTAAATATTTTTTTATATATAGTCCAGAATGATATAGACTAGACAAGACCAAAAGGGACAATTTTTTAGTCTCAAGTATGGCTATAATAATAATTATTATACATGGCTGTACATGGAACCCAGATACAGAATTAAAAAAATGAATTAAACCCCATTCTTATAATCGCTGTAAACTAATAACACAACCATACTACTTACGTGACCCAAGTCATATAATAGAAACGCAGGCGACTAACTTGACCGCATCAAGGTAAAATTCGTCGCCCGATAAATACTTTTTTCATGGTCAACACGCGCGACTTTCGCAGAAATCACAAATTCAGGGAAAATATAACAATATAATACATAGAAACCACATTAAAGATACACAATAAGTTACAAGAACATATAAAAAAAAAATAAGTAGCGTTACAAATTGTACAAAGTAATGGTATTATAATAATGGCACAGCTGCTCGAGTTCGTGGAACTTTGGCGGCGAGGCGAAGCCTAAGAGGCTATAGGTGACGTCATGCAGTGACGTCATCGTCTCAGGCGATTTAAGACGTCACGTGTTTTTCCCGCTCTTTTCATTACTTCTTTACCAAAAACTTTCACATTAAATGCAAAAGCATATAAATCTATTGCGATAGTACTTATAACATACTATGCGTTTCATAATACCATAAGTCATAGCAATGTTATTAAATAGTATAACACTACGATTTATCGAAACGAGAATCAAACGAACAACATCCGTATTTTAATTATAAACCGATAAGAAACATGTTTTTGTTCAACTCTCACAAGAGCGCCATCTATGTTTATTTAAATAAAGTTCTACGTATGTTACTCAACAGCATAAACATTTTCAACCAATAAATAATAAAATAAATAGAATGCCACTCGGCATTAAGTTCGCCTTTGTACATATTTTTGTTAGTGTGCATTAAGTTTTAAATAAATAAATAAAAAATAAAAATAATTTGTATAATTATGATAATACTATTTGAACAATTGTTATTGACTATTCATAAATAAAATATTTAGGAGAAACTATAAAACTGGCCTGACCAACTTTACATACATATCACTAGATTAGCACAAATGCTTTACATACTCGGTTCGCAATTTTACTGTTGTTTTGACATACGGAAACTTTCTAGAATATAACAAAGTATGACAAATAAATTATGGAATATATTTAATAAATAAAGCCGTTACGGTAAATTAATCCCATAATATTTAACGTAAACTTATTAACATAATATATCATTGGTGCACAATTACCTACTTAGAAATTTTAGAAGTGACTTAGAAGTTTCAGTATAGGAAAGTAAATTAGCAAATTCTAAGGTATAAGTAAAAATTATACCAAAACGATTTCCAGTTTTATAAAATGTCTTATAGATTAGATTGTCAAAGTTAAGTATAGAAACCAGGATCTTATGGACATTGACTTAAAAAAACATGATGAAACAATTGCGAAACACACGCGCCGTTTGAGAAAGTTGTTTACAAAGTTTTGGAAAACTTCCTATGTGTGATTTGGAACTGCGACATTACCTACTTCACTAATCGAAAACTCACCACAGGTTTGTTGTAATCATCTGCCTGGTACTCGAACATGGTAGCGAACATCAGACTATCGTCTTGCTCGCCGCTAATGAGGTGGTATGGCACCAGCTGAGACATGAAGACAGGCTTTACAAAACAACCGTCCAGAGAAACTGTACACTGAAAACTTGCGAGTTATAATAGCACAATGCAAAAGTTCGCGAAACTCTGTGACAATTCACTGTTTGATAAGAGTATGAGTCATCCGCGGGGGCTTGATCAACTATGAACGTACGCTAGAATGCTTCATATCAGACTGAGTCAGTTAGCGCGCCCGTGGCCGGTTTTGTACGATGGCAGACAACCACAGCGCGCACGCGCAAACACGCCTTCGAAGCCAAACAGTCGTATCTCCACCAAAGTATCCGAACAATTCGCAGATTGAGCCAAATTTACGGGCGCCACGATGGAAGCAATTCCGTGATTCAGGGAATAGCATTTTCATGACACAAAACTCGATAATGTGATTGGTATTTTTCATAAAACTCGTGCCAAAATTTACTAAAAGCCAGAAAACAAATAAACATCGTCAATAAAAGTTGTAGTAATGCGCATAATTTGAACAATGCTGTAATATAGATACTTAACTATAATGCACTAGAAATTTGCATAACAAAAGTTGACACAATTAGTAACCGAGTATGGTTAAGTGGGTCATTTGCGATCCGTAACAAAGAACGTGATATTTCATGTAAAATTGTGTCTATAATTATGAAGGTTTTAAAGGAGCATGTTATTGTTTAGGTTCATATTACAAATGACTCACTCGATGGACGCCTTTTAAACAATGCAATCGGAAAAACGCAGCCACAATTTTTATGCATGTTTGCGGTTGGGTCATCGATGAGGTGATATTAACTATGTATCTACGTGACAATGCACAGTTCAATGGCCAGATATACTACAACGACAAATATGTGCATTGTCAAATAACGCAAATTCCTGCAACATAGGTGCAGCTGTAACTTGATTCTAAACAACAATTCGAAACCGGGCTTTGGGAACCTCAGAATTTGTAGAAAATACTACGTCTGTTTCTATCACGTTTTTATCAGATATACCAGCCGATAAACCAGCATATTTTCATGTATATAATATCGTTTAGATTTACGCATAATACATACTGTAATACTTTTTTTTAGATAAGTGTACATACAAAAATCGATATAGCGAGGCTAGGATTCTAAATGTTCATATGACTCTTCTATTGGCAGAAAACAGTATTTTCCGTAAGGGATTTTACCAGGTTCAATTTAAATACGTGTCCTCGTGCTTAATTTAATAAATATAAAGGAAAACAAACAAACTTTAATGTTGGCCTAAACGAGGATAGTAACTTCTTGACATTGTTTGCAGTTAATTAATTAAATCTAAAAATAAATAACCATTAAGTTGAAGCGCCTTCTAGCCCCAATAGAAAAAATGTACAGTTGAAACTGAAAAACAGGTGAACAAACAATATCGAAGACACCTAGATTAATACAAACAGACATGCACAAAAATTAGCGTCAGTCACCATCGAGCTTCGGTGGCTCAATGGTGTGGACTGTTGCCCTCCTACCGGGAGGGCGGATGTTCAATTCCCGAGACGTACCAATGTGTTTTCGAATTTTCGAAATTATATGTACGTTATCCGACGCTCTTACGGTGAAGGAAAGCATCGTGAGGAAACCTTCATGCACCCCTGCGATGAGATTCAAAGGTTGTGTGTGAAGTCGTCCAATCCGCACTGGGCCCGCGTGGACGACTAAGCCTAGTCACCCTATACGGTTAGGCTCGTGCCTCGGTGGGACATTTAATGAGCTGATGATGATGCACAAAAATGCTTGTACTGCACAAAATTGAAACCTTTAGTGAAGTAACTGCCTTCATAATCTCCAAACGTTGCTTGTCTAATTCTTTGACATTTCGTACATGTATTGTTATTGACGTAAAATAACTCTACGGGGATCAAAGCTCTTATCTTCGACTTAACTTTTACATCTCATGAACGCCCACTAGTCTAAGTTAGGTCCTACTTCACAAGTGAGTTGCCATAATCTCCAAGCAGGCGGGTTAGATATATAAAAACCTATACCTATTAAAGTTAAGATGTACTTAGAAAACATTACTTGGTAGCAATGCTGTACAATATTCAGCTTTAAACGAGCGAACACGAGTTTGCTTCTGAATATTTTCCTCTAAGCTGTCTTTCACGCAACGGAGGTAAGAATAGGGCTGTTGACATTTGTATTCTAATAATAATATGCCGATACCATACGGTTAACCTCTTATCAAATATTTCCAATGACGGCAATGAATCCTTAGAAGAAGATCACGGCATTATCGAATTACATGATCATCTGAACAACTGTTCAAATCATAACATATTGCACGAAGGTAAAAGTGGGTGTGGTACAAATACCCAGCAGTCTGATCCGCCCGATTATGCGTTTGATATCAATGTGACATCATTTAACTGTTCATACGTAATACATTGTGTTTACAGGAAATAACAAAACTGTTATCGAAAATCCGTGGAACAGTTTTAGTACACAAGTGGTTTTATCCGTTTTCCTTAATTTATCAACAGTAAGTACTCTATAATTATTGTATTTAATCCTCTTGTTATTTTATGAGATATATTACATGGAGTTGTTATTATTAAATATTTTACTTATGTATAAAAAAATGTGTGTAACCAGTATCACCTATTTCTGAAAGTAGCCGTGTTCCGGGTTAAAAGGAGAGGCACACAGATTTATAAACTAAAGTTTATAAATCTTTGTAAGGCTGAATTGAAATAACTGAAAATGTTTTTTAACATTACATTTTTTAATATTGCAATTCCAATCCCCTTTTCAGGATCTGGTGCTTAATAGGCAAAATATGACACTTATGTTTACCTGAAACCTAAGCCGTAAAGCTTGAGGATGACCTGACACCTAAGCAATTAAGAAAAATAAATTATTGCAGAAATAAGTATACCTCCTATGTTGTAAGACTTGTAACGAAGTTAAACTAGCAGAAAAAAATTAGCAGAAAAAACGTGAAGGCCAGTGATGAAAAAATGTCGGTCCCAAAAGAGAGCCGTTTTTGTTTATCGATTTTGACGTAAATGTGCGAATCTTTTAGATTTGTTAACGTATTTCATGAAAAAAAAGTCTTCAATTCTCCTTTCTGTCCCTGGCCATCGCGTTTTTCTGCTAGAATTTTTCTGCCAGTTTCAGCTTCATAGATTAGTAAGGGT